>CM039605.1:13200474-13335993 GCA_022457205.1 Saccharum spontaneum
TGCCGAGTCGGAGTCAGGGGCGCCGAAATAATAGTATGACGGGGGAATGCGTGGGGAAGCGATCACACGGGGTTCTGTTTCTGGTGCCTCCGTAGAGTCTAGATAATCAGAAGCCGGTGTGGACGCAACGAGGTCCAGAGTGAAGCGTAGATGGTGCCCTGGGAGTTCCCCATAAGCACTCATGCGAGTGCTCACGGAAGAAGCGTACGCCTGGGCAGCCGAATCTAGCCCAAACGGGAACGGTGAAGGAGATGTGGCTATCCACGCCGGAACGGGTGCTCCGGGTAACGGTGCCTCACCGGACGGGGGAGCGGCGGGATTCTCCGTCGGCATGTTACCCTCGGCCAAGCTGATCCTCCCCAGACCTTCAGTGAGGAAGTCTAGGTTGGCGTCCGGCTGGGGGGTGCCGGACCGGGGAATCCCGTCGCCCTCCGTGAGATGAAAACGGTGGTTGCGCCGGGCTCGTCGTCGTCGGGCGGCTCGCGCCTGCCTGGAACGATGATACCGGCGGATCGCTCCCCCAGGCTGGGAGAGCTCGTAATTCTCGTCGGTTGGGTGCCTAGGTGGGAGTAGGACCATGTCGTAGCCGTAGCCAAGTGACATGAACTCCAAACTCCCGAACCAGATCACCGTGGCCAACGGGATAGGACGATCAGGGTCAGCCATCCAGGAAAAAGGCGGGAAAGCGACGTCGGCACGTAGCGTTCCCCTACCTGGCGCGCCAACTGTCGGTGTTCGGACCCGAGGGGGTCCTAGACCAACGAGTAAATGTTGTGTGTCCCTTTCCTGGAGGGTGATGCAAGGAGAACACACGGGGGTTTATCCTGGTTCGGGCAAGAGAAGGCCCTACGTCCAGCGGGGGGAGGGAGAGATTTGTATTTCCTTGCACCGAGGTGCTTGTGTAGGGGTTACAAGCTTGCGAGAGAGGGTAGTGAGCCCAGGTCTCAAAAAGAAGAAAAAGGAAGTACAAGATGATTGCTTGAGATGTTGATCTCGATCTTGTACGCGGCTTGTTGTCCGTCCTCTCCAGAGCCCTGGCCTACCCTTTTATAGGATGAGAGGAGGCCAGGGCAACGGATGCCTTGAGGTGATGTTTTGTCGATCACTGTCGAGGTGACTGTAGCGACGTGCCCTAGAAATGGGGGGCCATCCCTGGACGCCATGGTGTTACAGGGGACGAGACGCCGAAATGACCCGGAGCGCCGCGCCATACCGTCCTTACTTCCCTGTAGTGTTATGTTAGGCGTCGAGGCCGGGTCGAGGCCGGGTCGAGGCTGATCGGATAAGTCCAAATCCCTGGAATCGCGGTGTACGGACTTTGTCGTATCCTCCCTCGAGGGTAACTAGTGGTGTACAATGCACGGTAAGGTGGATACAGTGACGTTTTTCACCTCCCATCACGGGATGGGCGGTAAAACAGTGAAGACTGACACTGGTATTGTTCCCACGTCGACCCTGATTGCGGCCATGCCGGTAGGTGGTAGTAGGTGATTTGCATTAAATGCTATGACTTTTGTCCCGAGGTAGGTGGAGAGAGAGGGGATCGAGCGCCTCGACCCGGGCTCACGCGAGTCGGAGTTCGGTCGAGGCGTTTTGTCGTACGGGACGGGGCGCAGTCGAGGCCTCCCGTCGAGGGGGTCTCGTACGAGTCGGAGACGGGATGCGGTCAAGGCATCCCGTCGAGCCGGCCTCATACGAGGCGGACCCGCCGCGCGTTTTGAAGTGGGCTGTGCTCTGCCGTGATTTAGTCGCTTTTGTTTTTATTATCGTTTTATGTGGGTACCCCTATACTACTGGTACCGACACAATATGGCCAAGCCGAATAAGAAAAATTCACATTCGGCTTGAATTTTGGTGCAAATGTAATTTTAATCGGCTTGATGCCTCAAACGACATCATTGTGAGAAATAATGATCATGCCAACACCTTGGCCTTATTTGCAAGCCGATTAATTATATTGTCACATCCATGAAGTAAATCAAAATACATATATCATGCCCCACGGGCCTGAAAACCATCAAAGTAAATTTCATGGGGGCTTTCTAATAGCACGATGGTCACCAGCACTCATCGGCTATATTTTTACACTAAGGGCAATATCAAAATATCAGCCATATGAATTTATCCATAAGAGCATGCATAACCGAAATTGCAGTTTAGGGTTTAGGCATTACTAAGCATAAGAGATCGACTTGTACCAAAGTCTAAGCATTACTTAGCATAAGAGATTGACTTACACATATTAGTGGGATATCATCTGGATATAAGTATAGATCAAGGTAATCATGCAGCAACGGTATCGACCAACTCCTACTAACTT
Source organism: Saccharum spontaneum (assembly GCA_022457205.1). Lineage (NCBI taxonomy): Eukaryota > Viridiplantae > Streptophyta > Magnoliopsida > Poales > Poaceae > Saccharum > Saccharum spontaneum. The sequence goes on from CM039605.1 coordinate 13,202,795, forward strand.
AATACATCTAATAACAAGTAAGTCTATTACAAGTTATATTTCTTAATTAAAATAGACAATTTTAACTCATGGAAAAACTATTCAAATTTCAGGTTTAATAGTTTTCCTAGATATTACACATCATAGAGAGTCTACATAAAATTTTTCATAATTTTATTACACTCCTAAAATCTTATAAAAAATAATAAAAAGCAACTCCAGTAATAGCTCTCAAAACATGGTACCTCTTTTTTATTTGAGGGCTCCCTACTTTTGAGGGTCCTATTTTCTAGGCTACACTCTAGCAGTGCCCCTTAAAATAGAGCCCTCAAACTCATTCCAATAGATAATGACACCTAGGGCCCGCTTGTCATTGACTTTCTTGTCCAAAACACTGGAATCTCTATATATATATATTAAGAGCATCGGCCACCGGAGATAGGGAGGATGTAGGATGCCGGTGAGGATCCCGCCCATCTCGACGCCACTGAGAGAAGAGCAGAGGATCCACGACGTTGCCACGGCGAACGGGATCCACGACGTTGCCGAGAGGAGCAGAGGACAAGACCTGGCGACGTGGACGTGGACGCGGACGTGGACGAGGGCACGTGCCGGCAGTGCTCGGGGCGGCGTGCGGCGGTGCTCGGGGCGGCGCGCAGCGGTGCTCGGGCGGCGGTGATCGGATAAACTAGTGGCAAGGGCCGCTGCATATGTGCTACTCGCAACTGCAAATGCCCATGCCAGTTTCAAGTTCCTTATTAATCGAATATACTCCAGTTAGCTGCTGTGTTACTCAATCTAGCGTGCTGCGTGCAGCTTAAACCCAACACACAAAGCGATCTGACGAATTGCATCTTCGTTTCAGAATTCAGATAAGTAGGCTGCAATTATACAGCTCGATTTGGCAGTGATTAATTAACAACTGCACTCATTTGCAGCTGCTGTCGCTGCAAGCGTGAGAGAGCAATTGTGGATGTAAATCAAAACAGGTGTAGCTGCACTGCTGCAGCTTAAAGGCAGCCGAACTAGGATTGATGAAAAGGTCTGCGTTGGTTTGAGGCTTTTGAGTTTTGACTAGCTGTAAGCATCGGCTCAGCTCAGGTCTGCTCCTTTCCATCATCTATGGACCCGTGCCTGCAGACTACAGTGCCTAGTACAGCATTTTTGTTTATGTTTTATTCAGACAAAACGAAATCACGATGTCACTAGACCTGTTCCTGCTTATGCTCCTATTTTTTTAAAGTTTGGGAAGGCCCAGCGAAGAAATTAGAAATTATCTATCACCTAAAACCATCCTACCCACCTTAGATCTTCTCCTTTGGATATACATCTAACGCATCTGATTAAGTGTCAAACCATGGACCCAAAACATTTCATGACACCCTAACATATGAAACGCGTGTTTCCTATGGAAACAATCGACTCCGACAAAAACATTTTTCACCGGAAAACTTACTTACCCGCCCGACCCGACGTACCCGCATCGCCGTCGCGACACCACCAACCGCGGCGCTCCCTCCCTCCATGCCCGCGACAACTTCCCCGTTTGCACCATCACGGTTCTTACCCGCACGCACATACACGCATTCACGACTCCATGTAGGTCACCGCCAACCGCCGCGCTTCTTCGCTCCTCGCTCCCTGCCCGTGACAACTGCCGCGCTTCCTCGCTGTCCGGGACGGATGACCTCGCACACCGGGAACCTGGCGGCCGGACGTGACCTCGCTATCGGAAACACGGTGGCCGTACGCGCCTACCGGCACGGACGTAACTCCGGCATGTATGGTGCAACTTTTGGCTTGCGAGGCTTCGCCCGGTTGATTAATGAAAGACAAGCAAGTCAAAAAAAAAAACAACGGCAGTGTTATGGCACCCAAACACTGCGAGAGCTCGTGCGCCGCCCAAGACCACCGGAACGATGGGTGCAGGGCCGGTGGCCATGCGGACGCCGGCGGCGACGAGGACCCCCGTAAAGCAGAGGAGTAGCCGAAGCAGCTAGCGACGAGGTGCATTGCAGCGCTGAGAGAAACCAGCATGACGGTGAGGCTGACGGTGATCGTCTTGCTTCCCGGAGCGCTCATCGCCGGCGGTGTGGCACCGTAGTCCGTAGCTCTCTGTTAACCAGAACATCAAGAAGGTTTTTCAAAGTTCGCAAGAAGCCAAGAATCACGGAACAAGAATGTCATACGCTCGAGCAACGGGAAGGGAAGTACAGAATCGGTTAATTGGTCCATCTTCACAATGACGTGTCTAGCATGCGCACTGGATGTGCGTGCGTGTGGTGAGGTGAGTGTGTGTTTGTGCATGTGTTTAGATACAACAGTTGTACCTCAGAAGTCCAGGCTAAAAAAACTAACAGTACTGTCGTAGTTTTCTTTTGGGGTTGTTTAGTTGGTGAAAAAGTTTGGGTTTGGCTACTGTAGCACTTTTTGTTTTTATTTGGCAATTTGTGTCCAATCATAGACTAATTAGGCTCAAAAGATTTGTCTCATGATTTTCAACTAAACTGTGTAATTAGTTTTTTCTTTCGTCTACATTTAGTACTCCATGCATGTGCCGCAAGATTTGATGTGACAAGTACTGTAGCACTTTTTGGGTTCACTTTTTGGGTTGGTGACCCAACTAAACAGGCTCTTTGTCAGCAAAATATAGTAACAAAAAAACAAAAAGGCTGTACAAGGCACTCCAGGGTGCAGTGCATGATCGGGTCGGTGTCCATGGATATGAAAAGGAGTAGATCGGGGCGAACGCGGACAAACATTCTGCTCAAAACTTACAGTACACCTGTTATGTGTCAAAGGCCTTGTTTAGATTGCCTCAAGAAGTTAGAATTTTTTCATCTCTCCATCACATTAATCTTTGCACGCATGCATGAAGCAGTAAATGTAGGTAAAAAAACTAATTGCATCGTTTAGTTATAAATCACGAGACAAATCTTTTGAGTCTAGTTAGTCTATGATTGAACAATAATTGTCAAAAACAAATGAAATGCTATAGTTCCAAATTTTTCTAACATCTCCGATCTAAACAAGGCCAAAAGCATCAAATCAATGCAGCCCTGTTCATTAATTCTAGTACTTGTACTATAGTACTAGTCCTATTTATTTCCAACTAATCGCTGTCAAACCGGCCTCTCAGAGTTGCAGTCTACTTGTGGTCTGACACCCCGTTCGTTTCGCTGGTTTATTGTGGCTGAAAGTACTGTTCGCTGGTTTGTTGTGAGAGAAAAACATTGCTGGATGGCTGCTGATTTCGCTGATCCAGCGAAACAAACAGGGTGTGAAACGAAGGTGAAGTTCGTCAGAGCGCTTTGTTTGTTGGATTTGAGCTGCACTCAGTTGATTGGCAAGCACAACATCAGTTACTCCAACCTAGTATATGCGGTTAGGAAATATGAAACTGCTACGATCATTTGCGGTTGCCCGTAGCACATATGCAGTGGCCTGAACAGGATTTGAACCTCGGCACTACTATCTCAAGCTAGCAGCTCATGGCCAAAATACCGAGCAACACAAAGTGCTCTGATAAGTGATAATATCTCGTGATGGATGCTTAGCTGAGTACCATTTCACTGAACAAATCTCGGACATTTGCAAACAGGTGCTCATTGCTCAAAACATGACGTTCAAGTTGCAGACATGATTGCATTTGACCAAATGCTCATAGATAATACTTGTGACTTATCTTGGTTGAAAACAAACAGTATTGCAATATGCATGGCAAGTACTCCCTCCGTCCCAGAAAGAGTGTCGTTTTAGATTTTTCAGACACCGTGTTTGACTGTTCGTCTTATTCAAAAAAATTTAATAAATATTATTTATTTTGTTATGACTTATTTTATCATTAGAGATACTTCAATAATGATTTATTTATTTTATAATTTGCACAAAATTTTTGAATAAGACGAACGGTTAAACATGATGTCTGAAAATCTAAAACGACACTCTTTCTGGGACGGAGGAGTACTCGGTACGAAAGAAAAACGCTTACAGTACAGTGGCACAACTTCATTACTCCAACAAAAGCACATAACATGGCAGAGATTCTCCAGGAATAGTACTAAAGTTTCAGACAGACGCGACGTGGTGGTGGCTTTTCAACACCTGCAGCACCCAGCCCAGAAGTAGGCTCGGCAACAGGGGCAGTGGTAGCAGCAGCAGGCAGCGGCGGTGGCAGTGATTAACTTCCGATCACAGTAGCAATTCAGGGCTTCAAGAGAATGGTGTGCTTAACTTCAGATTATTCACCACGAACCCCCATGCTGATCAAAGAGACCGCGAGCAGGAGCAGAGCCAACATGGCAAAGCAGAGCACGGGCTCTGCCTCGCCGGAGACCATCATCACGGCACACGAAGCCATGATGAGACCAACGACGGTGGTGTCGCGGCGCATGAGCGCCGCGAGAGCACGTGCACCGTCAAACACCACCGGAACGGTGGGCACAGGTCCGTCGGCCATACGAACACCGATGGTGATGAGGTTGGCGCCGGCGAGAACCCCTGTGAAGCTGAGTAGTAAACCGAAGTCACCGGCGTCGGAGTGGATGCCCGCGCTGACAGAAAGCAGCATGATGGCGAGGCCGATGGCCATCGTCCTGCTTCCCGGAGTGCTCATCGTCGGCGGCGTGTCACCGTGTAGTCCTCTGTTATAATTGGAAGAAGAGCATAAGAGGACAAGAAGAAACATTCTTCAAGTTCGCAAGAATCATGGAACAAGGATGGATGTCATGCGATCATGTAACGGAAAAGGGAGGTGCATAATTGGGTAAAGGACACCAGCTGGTCTGGAAGATTTGGGCGCCACTCAAGGTCAAAATTTTCCTATGGCTGTCTCTCCGGCGGCGTCATTGGACTGCGGACAGACGGCAGCGCCACGGGCTCGAAGCACGGGAACATTGCTATCTGTGCGATCAGGAGGTGGAGACCGTTGACCATATCCTTGCTTCATGCTCTTACACCCGCGAGATTTGGCACAGCATCCTTCTGGTCCTGCATCGGCCATTCCCAGAGCTGGCCTCAACTACCTACACATGGTGGAAGCACATTAGAGCAGGAAGCAGCGATCTGCAGCGAGCCGGCATGGATTCCTTGTTTGCGCTCGTGTCTTGGCAAGTGTGGAAAGAGCGTAATGCACGATGTTTTCGCGGGTCATCAGCTTCAGTGGCTGAACTGTTGCAGCTCATCAAGGACGAAGGAGATCGTTGGATCCAGGCCGGGGCTATAGGCCTTGGGAGCCTACTTGGTCGCTAACGATGGCAGACCAGTCCTTCTTTACAGTGTGTTGTTTCTTATCAATATAGTCCCTGTGCTCCGCGCGGCCACGGCCTTTTCTTGTACTTAATTTTCTTCCTTCTAATACAATGATACGCACACTCGTGCGTATTCGAGAAAAAAAAATTGGGTAAAGAATTTGCAAGGACTCAAGCTTGAAGGACAGTTCCGACGCTCGAGAGTCAGAGTACTAGTACAACAGAGAACTGGGTGCAGAATAGAATAGAACGTTACCGGTGGAAGCAAGCGAGGACGCGTAGGGGCTGAGCTGAGCAGCGAGCGAGCGCGATGCTGATGCTGATGCGGCGGGCCTTGAGGCCTGGGTCTGCTCTGCTCACCGAGGAAGACGAAGGACGAGGGCTCGGGACTCGGAGGGCGCAGGCGAGACGACGGGGAGGAGAGGCGCGGATGAGGAGACCACCAGCGGGATTGACTCTATATATATACAGTAGGTTCGAGGGAGACGGACGACCGGACGATACGGAGCAGAGAGCAGGAGAGACAAGATCGGCAGATCGGAGCGGGGAGGTGGCCATTGGCGTTTGGCAGCCACTGTTATGCACATATGCTGACGCAAACGATTTTTGTTTTTTTTTTTGATAATTCTATTTGGTAACTTCGGTGGACTGCGGCTGCCGCATGTGGCCTCGTGGGGTCGTCGTCAACTTGCTCCGCTGGACGGCAACGGGTCGTCGACTCGTCACACAGTCCTGACTCCTGATCCACCGGCCGCCGCCCACTCCCACCGGCTCAAGGCTTGAATAACCTCCGCTGCAGCGGAGCCCGAGGGGGAAATTCTAGGTGCGAGGCGGACCGGACGGAGGCAGGAGCGAACGCGTGAACTGGCGGCGTCTGTTTGGCCGGGCGAGGCGTCGGCACAGAGCAGCTCGGGGCGTTGCGTACTGCTACGTACTTGCGTGTCGGTAGCCTCCCGATCGTAAAGTCACCATTTCCAGTCACGATCACGACCCGCCCGCCGGCCGCCGCCTGTCCCGGGGAAGAGTGGTGGTGGGCCACGAGACCGAGCAGAGCTTGGTGTCGTCGCGCTGCTGCATGTGACGCTGACAGCAGCTCTCGGTCGGAAACATTCGCATCACAGAGCATTGCTGAAATGGTCACCGTCACGTACACAGTATACAACGAAGCCGGTCGTAAGTGGCTCCATTTTTCAACCGCCACCGCGCTTTCCTTGAGCATGTGTTGGCATCGCTTGTGTTTATCCGTGCCGCGGCAACGACTGCGATCTTGGAATGAATACGATTAAACTGGCCCTGTTCGGCAGGCTGTTTTTTTGACTTATAAGCCGGCTATGACTGATTTGCTGTGAGAGAAAAACACTGTTTCACGGCTGATAAGCCGTGCTGATAAGCTGAGCCGAACAGGGGGACTACTACGAGGGGCAGCGACTTGCTGGCTGCACTGCATGTACGGTGGGCCGCCGATGGTGTAATTCCGTCACGACTTGTGACACGAGGAGGGCAGAGACAGACACGTCCGCACCGGAAACGTGCGCCAAACGAGTGAGCCAGCCGGCGCCCGACTTGGTGCCCTGCTCCTTTGATGGGACGGGACTTGGCGCTTCCATTCCATTCCTGCGTGCACGGCAGACGCACCCGTTTATATACAAGTATGATGTGTGTGGCAAGCCGGGATCCGGACTCGACGCGGTTGGGCCGGCCGGCCGGGTACAGTGGTTGAGGTTGACACGTCCCCTCCCTGCGGAAATCTTCCGGTCCGAACATTCGGACCGGAGCAACGCTCCGATGATTTCCCGCGGCGACTTCCCGCGTCGATTTTTCCGCGTCGACCCGCTGCTATTTCGATCTGTTGGCAAGTGCGTAAGGCAGAAACGGGCCAAGGGACGGAGGCGGACCACGAAGCGTATGCTGTACGAAGCGCAGCGACGCACGGACGAGAGCAGCTTGGTAGTTACGTATGTTTTCTTTTTTCTTCTTTCTTTTCTTTTTCTTTTTCTTTCTTTTCTCTTTTTATTTTTTCTTTCCGTGCTTTTATATTTCTATGTTTTATTTTCATGCTTCATTTCTATTTTATTTTTTCTTTTACGTGATTTTTTTATTATTCTTTTAAGTTTTTATACTTTATGCTTCTTTTTATTTTTTATTTCTTTTTATTTTTTTATTTCTTTTCTTTATTATTTTTTGATATTTGCATGTTGTACATGTGATGTTCTATTTTTATCTTATCTTATCTTTTCTTTTTTATATCTTTTTATTTGTTTTCTTTGTTTTTCTAATTATCTTTTTCTTTTGATTCATGTTTTTTATTTTTAAATCTTTCTTTAATTTTTTATTTTATTTTATTTTCTTTTCTTTTTTGTGCATCATTCATTTTTATTTTCTTTTTAGAATTTTATGTTTTTATTATTATTTTCGTTTTTTATTTTTTACCTTTCTTTATTTTTTCTCTTTTCTTTTCTTTTCTTTTCTTTTTCTTATTATTTTTATGATGTTCTATGTTATTTTTTGTGATGTTCTATGTTTTTTTTATGTTCACGTGTTATACATGTGATGTTCTATGATATTTTTTTTATATACACGTGATATGCTTGTAATGTTCTATGATGTTGTTGACATCGTTTTTAGCACGTGTCAAGATAATCAGGAAGGGCTAATCAGCAAGGGAAAGATTGCAGTGTAAATTGATAGCCAAGGAGAATAAGTTTATTTTTGAGTGGTGACAGTGTATGAATTTAATTTGAAATGTTGCCGATGAGGTTAAGGGTGTTATTGCCGATGCCGATGAAAGAGGGTTTGGAGACTGTTGCCGATGAGATAAGGGAATGTACCGATGAAGGAAGGTATGAAGACTGCAGTCGATGAAACAGGGAATGTACCGATGGAAGGAGATCGAAGGCTGCTGCCGATGGAACAGGGGCTGTGCCGGTGAAAAGGAGGTCGATAAGAATACCATCGTGATTAAGGCGGACTATGGAATAAAATAGGAGTTGATTTCCTTGTTTACGATTAATAGAGTCTGAGTTGTGTCAAAGTCATGTCTTTTCCTTAGATTTGGATTTAGTGTCCTAGTCGTATTTGGTTATGTTTCTATAGATCAGGGTATAAATATAGAGTGAAGGGCAATGTAATAGGGAATCAATCAATACATAAAAAAACAACTTTTACTCTTATTTACATCTACTTTTCGGCGACTTCGTCAATTTGCATATTTTTCGTTTTTACGAGTTCTCATCGATTCGGCGAGTTGCATTGCTCTAAGTGCAATCTTTGTCGATCCTCGAGTTCCGCGTGAGTACCTCTTGGCCGTGACTTCCGGGCGTATCGCTGTTGTCAGGACCAAAGTGCTCGTATCTTCATCCTTGTCGATTAATAGGTCAAATCGACTGGCACGCTTTGGATATCGATTTCGGGTATTAGCCCTTTGTGTTTGCAGATTCACTTTTGCATCAACACATCTTTTGGCACGCCTGGTGGGACCAGATCTAGTCAAGATGCCTAATCATGAGATCGATGCTGGGAATATCATTGCAGTAACAGAAGAAGATCTTAAGGATGATCAGAAGCAGGCTATGGAGAGGGCTATTGAAGAGTACAGACAGCTTTGCTTGAAGTCATTCAGCGTGAACAAAAGTGGACAAGTCATCCAGAAGCAGGACTTGCCGTTGCCTCGGCAGGTTACCTTTGATCCTAATCCTGGTAAACCTCAAGAGATGGTTAATTCTGCGGTGAATCATGCTTTAATTAATCACTCCAATGTGCTGTCCAATACTGTTCATAATGCTGTGATTCGAACTTTCAAAGAAGGGCAAGCGTCACATCATTACGTTGGGCCTGCTTATCATCAACCAGAAGCAGCATCTGCTGTTGCTCCATCGGCTCCTCTAGCCGTTGCGGGTATAGAGATTTCTTCTCCTCCAGTATCAGCAGGATTATCTAATGCACAATCTACTCCGGTGCGTCCAGATTCAGCATTATCAGGACGAGTTCAGCTTGGTACAGATCTGTCAGCATCAGCTTTATCAGGTCCTATACCACAGAGTAATCAAGCTCCTGCTAATTGGTGGGGATATGGTATGCCTCCGGAGCCATCTACTTTCAATCACGGATTATCTCAAGTGTTTGACGCAGCGGGAAAAACTCCTATCCCATCGGCTGGTTTGCCGATAGCCCAAGCGCCTCAATATATTACAACTACTGTACAACCGAGTCTAGGAGGTTTTCAGGCGTCTCTGGGTCAAACATCTAGTTCAAGTCCATCGGCAAATTTGTTACCGATGCAGCAGAAGGCTCCTATCACCAGTCAACCTGGAGTCCAGGTTATGCCTCAAGTTGGATGTAATTATCCGGCAATGCCAACAAGCTACCAGCCATCGGCAAACTTTGTGCCGATGAATACTAATAATTGGTTAGGGCAATTTCCTACTCAACATACAGTTCAACCAGGTCAGCAAGCCACAGGAGTTCATCAAGGACACATGCATACTGGTTTTCAGAATCAAGCATCGGCAGCTCAGCCGATGAATCCTTTTCAGCAGGTTAATGGACCACAATTGGTAGCAAATATGCTAATTGCTGGAGATCGTGGGCAACAAAGGTGTGCAGAAGGGTATCAACAGATACCTCCAGCAGAGATTCAACCATATCGTCAGCAAGATGTCGATGTTTTTTGGGCCAATAAGATAGCAGAAATTATGATGGATCAATTTGGGATCAAGCCCAAGGTTAATACCTATTCCTATCGGACTCCGTATCCTCCAACATATGATTTAATTCCTCTCCCAAATCGTTACAAAGTGCCAGATTTCACTAAATTTTCTGGGCAAGACGATACATCAACCATGGAGCATGTTAATCGTTTTATTATTCAATGTGGAGAGGCAGCTTGTAGAGACGAATTGAGAGTTCGTCTGTTCTCGTCATCTCTATCCGGATCAGCATTTACGTGGTTTATTTCACTACCGCCAAATTCTGTTATCACCTGGGCTGATCTGGAAAAGCAATTTCATAAGTATTTCTTTGCTGGAATTCATGAAAAGAAGCTTACCGATTTGGTAAAGATGAAACAGCGCAATGATGAATCGGTAGAAGGCTTTGTGCAAAGGCTACGAGATGTAAAGAACAAATGTTATAGTCTGGTATTAGATGATCGGCAGCTTGCCGATTTAGCCTTTCAGAGATTATTACCACACCTTAAGGACAGATATGCTTCTCAGGAGTTCGAAAGCCTAAGTCATTTAGTGCAAAGGATTTCTGATCAAGACACTAGGGTTTTTGAACCTAAGAGAAATTGGAACAAGAAAGTTTCATTTGTTGAAGAGGCGGATGATTCTGATTCAGATAATGAACCAGTTATCGGTTTAGCAAAGTGGGTTAAGAATAAGAAGCCGATATCTTGTCCCTTTGGTCACAAAGAGCCAGAGAAGTTTACTTTTGATGTCACCAAAGCCGATAAAATATTCGATCTTTTGCTTCAGGAGGGCCAGATTAAATTGTCACCCAATCATGTGATCCCATCGGCAGAAGAGTTGAAGCATATGTTGTATTGCAAGTGGCACAATGCAACTTCACACAGTACCAATGAGTGCAAGGTGTTTAGACAGCAATTGCAATTAGCTATTGAGTCTGGCAGGATAAAATTTGGCAATTCCAAGATTCAAAAGCCAATGAAAATTGATCAACATCATTTTCCAGCAAATATGTTGGATGCTGAAGGGAAAATTAAGGTGTTGACATCGGTAGCTGCTGAAAAGAATGCATCAGTAGATCCCCAACATCGGATAACTACCGATGATGCAAAAGGCAAGGGGCTATTGACAGAAAGTGGCGGTTCTGGGAGGCCTCCTCGATCTGGCATTGTGATTACTCATCAAAGACAATAGGAAGGTTGGTGTCAGCGAAGGGACCGGTATCGACGACAACAAGAGGAAAGGCGTCAAGAAGAGTGGAATCGGCATAAGGATCATTGGAATTGTCCGTTTTTTATTCATTGTTGGGAAGAAGGTATTAAGTTACCTACTGTTGAAAATTGTCCAGAGTGCAATGGCTATTATGGAGATAATCATCCTGCAAGAAGGTTTCAATCTGGTAATCAAGGTTTGCTCATTAATGAGCCGATCAGAAGGAGAGCATCAGTACATGATCGGCTGGGGGGCAGGCTCAGTGTGCACGAAAGGCTTGGTAAACGCGTTGCATATTTTCCAAGAAACCAAGAGGAACTCGAAGAGATGGCAAATGCAAGAATTCCTGATGAAGAAATATTTTACAGGGATCCTAATATACGTCGTGTGGAGACAACTAGGACTTATCAGCCAGTTTGGAAAACTAAGCTTCCTCAATGGTGTCCAGAAGGTTTGACAAAGACACAGAAGAGAAAAATGCAGCGAGAGCGTCAAAAAGATTTATATCAAGAAGAAAGCCCCTCCAATGAGAGATCTGGTAACCAGCAGTGGCAGATAAGGCATAAGAATAAAGGTCCATCAGCAGATGTCAATATGGTGTTTATGTTGCCGATGGAATTTTTGGCTCTGTCTGATAGCGAAGAAGAGGCTGTTTCCTCTGATCAGATAGCTCAATTAATGTTAGATCCAATGATGGCTGTTTTTGAGAAGCCTGCTGATGATGAGAGACAACACCTCAAGGCTTTGTTTGTAAAAGGCAGAGTTGATGGGCAGCCTGTATCTAAGATACTTATTGATGGAGGAGCTGCGATTAATATCATGCCTTATGTGATGTATCGGAAGCTTGGTAAGGGAGATCAAGACTTAACTAAGACCGATATGATGCTAAAGGATTTTGAAGGCAATGTGTCACCAGCTAAAGGGGCAGTATGTGTTGAGTTGACCATCGGCAGTAAGACTTTGCCGACAACTTTCTTTGTTATTAATGGCAAGGGTGCATATAATTTACTTTTGGGAAGGGATTGGATTCATGCTAATTGTTGTGTTCCTTCTACAATGCATCAATGTCTGGTACAATGGATTGGAGATAAGATTGAAGTTGTTCCTGGTGACTCTTCTTATATCATTGCATCGGCAGAATCAGATACTAATGAACGAACCAAGTGCATATCGGGAGAAGCCTAGGAAAAGGAGTTCCTCAAGATTGCCGATTATGAAATTCTACCGATCCAAGCAGTCGGTTCTGAAGAAGAGTTTTAATGGATAGATTTGCCGATGATGGAAAATTAGGTCAAGGATTTACATCGGCAGATGATTTAATAGAAGTAGATATTAGTGAAGGCGATAGGCCAAGGCCCACTTTTATTAGCTCTAAGTTAAATTCCAAGTGTAAACAGCAACTAGTTGATTTGTTAAAGGAATATAAAGATTGTTTTGCTTGGGATTATACTGAAATGCCTGGATTAGACCGATCTATAGTTGAACATCGGTTGCCTATTAAATCTGGATTTCGGCCACATCAGCAGCCGGCTCGCCGATGCAATCCTAATATACTCCCTGATATTAAGGCCGAAATAACCAAGTTAATTGAGGCAAAGTTTATTCGGCAGTGTCGATATGCAGAGTGGATTTCTAATGTGGTTCCTGTATATAAGAAAAATGGAAAACTCCGTGTTTGTATTGATTTTAGGAATCTTAATAAGGCCACACCGATGGATGGTTATCCAATGCCGATTGCTGATTTGTTGATTGATGCTGCAGCAGGGCATCAGATTATTAGTTTCATGGATGGAAATGCGGGTTATAACCAAATATTCATGGCTGAAGAAGATATTTCCAAGACTGCTTTTAGATGTCCAGGTCATGTGGGATTATTTGAGTGGATAGTTATGACATTTGGTTTGAAAAATGCCGGTGCTACTTATCAAAGAGCTATGAACTTTATTTTCCATGAATATATCGGCACATTGGTAGAAATCTACATTGATGACATAGTGATTAAGTCTGGAGACATCACAAAGCATCTAACCGATCTACGGAAGATACTGGAGTGCACAAGAAAACATGGATTAAAGATGAATCCCAATAAATGTGCATTTGGTGTATCGGCAGGACAATTCTTGGGTTTTATGGTGCATCAGAGGGGCATTGAAATTAGTAGAAAATCTATTGAGGCAATCAATAAGGTTGTTGCTCCTGCCGATAAGACTGAATTGCAATCCTTGATCGGTAAGATTAATTTCATCAGAAGGTTTATATCTAATCTGTCAGGCAAGATCAAAGCTTTCAGTCCATTATTAAAATTGAAAGCCGATCAGGAGTTTAAATGGGGGGATGAACAACAATTGGCTTTAGATCAGATTAAGAGTTATTTAACAAATCCTCTAGTGTTAGTTCTACCCCAGCATGGAAAACCTTTCAGATTATATTTATCAACTGAAGATTCTGTTATCGGTTCAGCTCTTATTCAAGAATTTGAAGAAAAGGAGCGTGTTATCTATTATTTGAGCAGACGATTAATAGATGCTGAAACTAGGTATTCGGCCATTGAGAAATTATGCTTATGTTTATATTTCTCCTGTAGTAAATTGAGGCATTATTTACTATCGGCTGAATGTACTGTCGTATGTAAAGATGACGTAGTCAAATATATGCTATCTATGCCGATATTAAATGGTAGGATTGGTAAATGGATTTTAGCGTTATCAGAATTTGACCTACGTTATGAATCGGCTAAGGCAGTTAAAGGACAAGTTATGGCCGATTTTGTTACTCAACATTGCAACACGGTGGATTCTTTGGAAGTTGCTCCATGGACACTTTTCTTTGATGGGTCTACTTGTGGTGAAGGGGCAGGCATCGGCATCGTGTTGATTTCCCCTCAGGGGAAGAAGTATGAATTCTCATTGCCGATCGTCGCTACATCGACAAACAATCAAGCTGAGTACCAAGCCCTGATAAAAGGGTTAGAATTGCTTAAAGAAATTCAGGCTGATGCTGTTGAGGTCTTTGGTGATTCTATGCTAGTTATAAATCAGTTGATTGGGGTTTATGAATGCCGAAGTGAAATTCTAATTTCATATCATGAAAAGTGTTTGGAATTGTTAAAAGGGTTTAGGAGTTTTCATCTGGAGCATATTTCCCGGATGCATAATGAAGAGGCTAACCGATTGGCACAGCATGCTTCAGGATATCAACCTGTTCAAGAAGCATTGACATCGGTGGCTGATGCCGATGACTGGAGAAAGGAAATCATTGATTATTTAAGGAATCCATCTAAAAAGGTTGAAAGACGCATAAGGTTCCAAGCGACAAAGTATGTACTCCTCGATGATGAATTATATTACCGTACCATAGATGGAGTTTTACTCAGGTGTGTTAGCGTAGAGGAATCAAAAAGCCTGATGAGTGAAATTCATGAAGGAGTATGTGGGGCTCATCAGTCAGCATTTAAGATGAAATGGATGATCAGAAGAAATGGATATTATTGGCCGGCTATTCTTGAGGATTGTTTTAAATATTTTAAAGGATGTCAGGAATGTCAAAAATTCGGTAATATTCGAAGAGCACCCGCATCGGCTATGAATCCCATAATTAAACCTTGGCCGTTTAGGGGTTGGGCTATTGATCTCATCGGTCAAATTTATCCACCATCGAGTAAAGGGCATAAGTTTATTCTGGTTGCTACCGATTATTTCACAAAGTGGGTTGAAGCAATTCCTTTGAAAAAGGTGACATCGGCTAACATGGTTGATTTTGTGAAGGAGCATATTGTTTACTGATTTGGCATCCCTCAAACCATCACTACCGATCAGGGCACTATGTTTACATCATGTGAATTTGATGAGTTTGCTATAAGTATGGGAATTAAAGTTTTGAATTCTTCACCATATTATGCCCAAGCTAATGGCCAGGCTGAAGCATCTAATAAGGGAATTATCAAACTTATTAAGCGCAAGATCAAAGAATATCCTAAAAAGTGGCATACAATATTAAATGAAGCTTTGTGGTCATATCGGATGGCATGTCATGGTGCAACCAAGGTATCACCTTATCAATTGGTGTATGGACACGATGCAGTATTATCTTGGGAGATTAAGATTGGTTCTAGGCGAATGCGCTTTCAGAATCAACTGACAGCCGATGATTATGATATTCTTATGAAAGATGAATTGGAAGATGTAGCAGGTCATCGGTTAAAAGCTTTGGTTAGCATCGAGGAGAATAAGAAAAGAGTGGCTAGGTGGTATGACAAGAAAGTGAAGGTAAAGGAATTTGTCGATGGTGAATTAGTCTGGAAATTGATTTTACCGATTGGAACTAAAAGTTCTAAGTTTGGCAAAAGGTCTCCTAATTGGGAAGGTCCATATCGGATAAATCAGTCTGTTCCTGGTAATGCATATATTCTTGAAACTCTCGAAGGAGTTGTATTTCCTAGAGCGTTAAAAGGAAAATATTTAAAGAAATATTACCCTAGTATCTGGATAGATGCATAAAGAGTATAGTTGCCGATAACAATCCTATCGGCTGGAGTTAAAACAAAGTATCAATTGTGCCGATGCACTAATTTAACAAAGCCTGGATGGCTGATATCGCACGCAGGCGAATTTCATCGGCTTCTTTTAATTCTTTGGCATCTTCATCGGCACTTCCTTCTACAGGCTTGATTTTCTTTTTCAAGGCCAAGGCCTTACGAGCTTGAGCATCTCGTTCCTGTTGAAGGGCTTTAATGGCGTCGGGAAGCTGGTCTTCTTCTTGTTTAGCTTGAGTCAGAGCTGTCTCAACCTTTTCCAGTTCAGCTAGCAGGGCTGCTTTCTTTGCCGATAAATCTGAGATTTTCTGTCTAATATCGGCACTAGAGGCTTGCAAATTGTTGATGTTCTTGTGCTTCTCGTCGGCAGTCTGCTTCAGCTGTAGCATTTCTTCTTTAAGTTGAGACTGAGCTGCTCTGTCAGCAATACGATGAACGGCCCTTTGATATTGAAGTTGTCTGCTCTCCAGATGGACTGCTGGAAAGATGATTTCTTCAACATTAGCAGGGACTTGGCCGCGGATCGTTTTGAAGATAGACCTCGCAGGATCCGAGTCGATCACCAATTGGGTAGTGTCTTGCTGCAACAGATTTAGGAGGGTTTCTAGCTTGCCATAGGTGTCTGATGATATTGTTCCCAACGCCAGGGAGGAACTCGCTTCTTCTCCGTCGTCATCAGAAACATCGATAGCAAAAGAGAATAAGCTATCGGGAGAGTCTTGTTCCTATAAAATAAAGAGAATTAGAAATCCTATTTATGATATTTGGGATATAATAAACCAAGTAATTGATTGGTTTACCTGCTTCAGGGCGATTTCTTGAGCTTGGCTTGAGGGAGCAGCTGGTAAAGGGTCATGCGAAGGATCGGCAGAAGATGCCGATGGGATGTCTTCTATGACCACATCGGTAGTCGGTCCTTGAGGTATAATTGCCGATGATGTATCTTGGGCAGGAGCAGTTTGTTCAGAGGGCTGATCGACGGATGTTAGAGCAGACGCAGGGGCTGGTGTAGGTTTCTGTCGTTTCTGTTGAGCCTCAGCATCGGTCAAAGCTTTACGCTTTGTTTGTGCTTTAACAACAACTGGCTGGGGGGCATCAACATCTGTTGGTTGGGGAGCCTGTATGCTTGGTGTGCTTACCGATGTGTCCATTTGTTGCTGAAAAACAGGTATAAGATTGGATATTTAATAGAGAAAAAATGAAAAAAATAAGAGAATACCTCTGAAGGAGAGGTAGAAGTTACAGTGCTTGGTAAAGTTGCCGATGATGATCCAGCTGCAGCCTGTACACCCTGATAGTTGTGTATTAATATGAAGTGTATCGGCAGAAAACAGAGTAAGCAGGATTATTACCTTAAAAGCCTTGATCAGGCTTGAAGCAGCAGCCTTTGGAGAAGTCCTGGATGTTTCCAGTCTTGGTCTAGAAGTGCCGATTTTGGTGCGAGCCCTTTGGAAGGTCAAGGCTTTTAGGGTGGGGGCGTTGTAGCCGATTGCTGAAACTGGAGAGGCTGGATGGAGGTTGAAGGGTTTTCCGCTTTTGCTTATTGGTGGAACTGGGTCATCAGCCTGTTTCAAGGAAGGTTAGCTACCGATATACATAATAAAAGGAAGGAAAAGGACAAAAGTTAAAAGGAACTTACTGCGTTATCAGGAATAGCATAATCAGGGTCGATCAGGTGCCGATATATGTGAACAGACGTTGAAAACAGCTGTTCTTTCCACTCCTGCCACCATTGCTTATATGACTCTGTTATGAAAGATGCTGGTGACCAGGCGGAGAGATCGACGTTTGAAATATCGGCATCGGGAGCAAGTCTTACTATCCTGCTCCATTCAGTTCCAGTAGTAATGATTTCTCTGGGCCTAATCACATCGGTATAGCATAGTTTGATGGGTAATTGCCCAAAGGCCAGCTGGCGAGATACTGCCGATGGATTGTAGAATTCATAAGTAATGTGGGAGGCTTTTCCGCTGCCAAATGTGTTGACTGGGATTGCTCTGGGGGTGATAATGGCCATCATGAGATCATTGTCTTGGTTCAGATCACTATCGGCAAAATTGAAGAGGAGAGGGAACTTGTTATCCTCATCAATATAAGGCACCCAAGCCCTGAGGTCACGAGGAAGGCCATGGTAGAAAGTTTGAAAAAAATCTGCCGATTTGGTCCTCATTGGCTTCTGTTCCGGGAAGGACGATGATTGCTTCACCGAAGTTGAGAGGGGGGCGTGTTGCCGATTCATCGTCCCTAAGGACGTACTCTTCGGGAATCTCTCGTGGGAATTCCTGAGCAAAGAGATCCCACTGTAGACGCTTGTGCATGTGGGCGTTTAACCACATATTAACAAACCACCATGGGCCTCCCAAATTGCCGATGGGTTTGCCAAGTATAAGCTTCTGAGATACTTGGTGGAGAAGGTGGTAGGTTGAGCTCAGGAGATATCGGCCAAGTGGGAATCTGACACCGTTGGCCAAGAGTTCTGCTGCTGGGAGGAAAGCGTTAGTTGGTCCTACCGATCGGCCGCAGAAAATAAACTTTTCCAGCCACATGTTCAGGAATGTGGCATGCTCCCTTTGATTGACGGTACCAGTCTTTTGGTACTCTTGGATATATCCCGTCCAGCCGCCGATGTTGCGTGTAGTTACTCTGTATTCAGCTTTTCTGCTGAAAATATGGCCTTCATCGACAGTTGAGATGTCTAAGCCTGTGAGCATGTATACATCGGCAAGAGTAGGGGCACATGGGCCATGACCGAACATGAAGGTGTTGGTGGTGTCAGACCAAAACTGAGCAGCAGCTATCATCATGGATTCATTCTTTTGCATATCGGCAATGGACAGCCTGATACACTGATCTATCTTCCGTTCTGCCCAGAACACTTGCATTGATCTGTTGACCCTCAGAAACCAGTTTTTCCACCCCTTGGTGGGTTTGGGCCAAGAACGGAACGTGTCTTTCCACAGATTCAAAGAGAAATTATGAGATTTGAAGGGAATACGATTTGCCTCTGCATTAATCAAATCAGTTGGATCTGAGTCGCCCATCGGACCTAAGCAATGGAGGGGAGGTTGATGGGTTGGAATCACCAGTGTGTTGCGAAGTTCCTAGGTTTGAAGGACCAAGAAAATGAAAGAGAAAGAAAGATGTCGACTGTAAGAACTCGCAGGGAACCGAAAGGATTGAAGTAAAAATAATGAGAGGAAGAACAAACCGCAGGGACGTCGAAGTTAACAGCCATTGCTTCAGGCGGATGAGGGCACGAGCTGGGAACTTGAAGATGATGATGGCTCTAATGAGTTGAAGACGCGCGGTCGTTGGTTAGGGTTGCCGCCGGAGTGAGAATGTCAAAGGATGGAGTTTGAAGGTAGAAGATGAACAGCCCGGAGGAATCTATTTATAGGTTATTTGGAGTAGGGGTATTCTTGACTTATCTCTATGCCGTATGCGGATGGATCGAGGTGGTTCAGTTGGATATGGTAACTGTTCGCACGACAATCAAGGGATGGTGCAGAAGATTTGACGGCAAGTAATCATGACTTGAAGGATATCTCGATGCAGGATTTTTCAGTTCTAAAAATGATGCGTTGTGATAAGATCTTGTTGATGGATTGTTATTTTGGTATCTCAACCGTAGTTAAGGCAAAGAAGGTTGGAAAATATGCGATATATATTGAGATACATGGATTGGATCTAGATTTGATTGAATTTGGTAACAAATCATGTTATGCTTGGAGAATGAGTTAAAGAAATAGGTGATAACAAGCATCAGTTGGAGTAAATTTCGGAGCATCAGTATCTTATACTCCGAAATTGGGGGGCATGTGTTGACATCGTTTTTAGCACGTGTCAAGATAATCAGGAAGGGCTAATCAGCAAGGGAAAGATTGCCGTGTAAATTGATAACCAAGGAGAATAAATTTGTTTTTGAGTGGTAACAGTGTATGAATTTAATTTGAAATATTGCCAATGAGGTTAAGGGTGTTATTGCCGATGCCGATGAAAGAGGGTTTGGAGACTGTTGCCGATGAGATAAGGGAATGTACCGATGAAGGAAGATATGAAGACTGCAGCCGATGAAACAGGGAATGTACCGATGGAAGGAGATCGAAGGCTGCTGCCGATGGAACAGGGGCTGTGCCGGTGAAAAGGAGGTCGATAAGAATACCATCGTGATTAAGGCGGACTATGGAATAAAATAGGAGTTGATTTCCTTGTTTACGATTAATAGAGTCTGAGTTGTGTCAAAGTCATGTCTTTTCCTTAGATTTAGATTTAGTGTCCTAGTCGTATTTGGTTATGTTTCTATAGATCAGGGTATAAATATAGAGTGAAGGGCAATGTAATAGGGAATCAATCAATACATCAAAAAAATAGCTTTTACTCTTATTTACATCTACTTTTCGGCGACTTCGTCAATTTGCATATTTTTCGTTTTTACGAGTTCTCATCGATTCGGCGAGTTGCATTGCTCTAAGTGCAATCTTTGTCGATCCTCGAGTTCCGCGTGAGTACCTCTTGGCCGTGACTTCCGGGCGTATCGCTGTTGTCAGGACCAAAGTGCTCGTATCTTCATCCTTGTCGATTAACAGGTCAAATCGACTGGCACGCTTTGGATATCAATTTCGGGTATTAGCCCTTTGTGTTTGCAGATTCACTTTTGCATCAACAGATGTATTCTTACGATGTTTACGTAATGTATATGTGATGTTCTCGTAGTATACATGTTATGTTCTATGGTGTTTTTTTTTATGTTCACACAGTATACATGTGATGTTCTATGATGTTTTAAATGATGTTCACGTACTATATATGCGATGTTTTATAATGTATTTATTGATATTCTATGGTGTATTTAGTGATGTTCACTTAGTACATATGTGGTGTTCTATGATGTATTTAGTGATGTTCATGTAATATATAAATGTTCAATAATATATTCAGTGATGTTCTATGGTGTATTTAGTGATGTTCTATGGTTTATTTAGTGATATTCACTTAGTACACATATGTTGCTTTATAATGTATTTAGTAATGTCCACGTAATATATATATGTGATGTTCTATAATGTATTTAGTTATGTTCTCTGATGTGTTTAGTGATGTTCACTTAATACACATATGATGTTCTATAGTATATTTTTAGGATATTTAAAAAGCATCCATGTGACGTTCTTTTAAAATTTTCTCTATTACGTGTTTTCATTTTTTACCTTATGCTTTTGCTCTAGATTTTATTATTTTATTTACGTTATGTATTTATTTATTTTTATGTATATTATATATCAGTTTCATGAATCTAAAACTAGAACATTGTTCTTTTAAATTGGGAACATTCTTCTTACGAAGACGGATCATTATTCTCTAAACCTAAAATATCGTTTCTGCTCAATAAAAGGAAATGTTCTATCTTTATAAGATAAATGTTTGTTTAAAAATTTTATCTAAATATATTCATGTGGGATCTTATTTTAAAAGATTTATTGTAAGAGATCCGATGGTGTAATCGAAATTTAATTTAAATATTTGATTTAACAGTTATGACTTTTTAATTCGTAAATCATTGCATACGTAAGAGCTGATCTGGGTGTCAGTGCTGTCAGTGCTGCTGCATCGGATGTCCTAGCCTGCCAAAATTGCCGCGTCGCGCACGTGGTGCCAGCCGGCGCAGGCTAGCGGGCGGGAAAAGCGGGCCGGAACCTGCCGGACGGAGGGTTCTATCCGAACGGGCGGACTCTTGCACTTCCCCCCTCCCTGGCACCCGCAGCGGCGCACCGTGTCGCTGCTCTCGGCCTCCTATATCTCCTTCCTCTTCCTCCCACTTGCCGGTATACTATGTTCATGTACGGCACTAGTACATCTCTGTTCGTTGCTGTGGCAATTGACTGTGGCGTGCATCTCTCTGCATTGATACGATCAGTGTGCCGTCTAATAAGTCTAGACGGTCTCCTGCAAGTTGGCCGTCTTCTATTTTCAGCGGGTCCGTCCAGTCCACTGTCCAGAGACGTACAGTAAACTGCACGCCTGCAACAAATGCTGCCTGCACCTCAGCATATCCGAGCATCGGCAGGGCACACCAGCGCACTACGGGTCAGGGTTAAAAAAACCGGCCGGTTTACCGCGGTTTACCGCGGTAACCGTCCAAACCGGGCCGGTCCGGTTCCGGTCCGGCCCGGTTAGGGTTTCCTCAAATTCAAATTTAAAATTTGAAAAAAAAATGCTGAAAAAATTCCTAAAAATAGTCCATGATTTATAGAAGCCAATGGTGTAAAAATTTTTCAAATTTGAGTTCGTTTAGTATTTATTTATACGAATAGAAGTTTGAAAAAAAAGAAAAAAAAACAGTGCCGGCCCGTTAAGGCCCATGAGGCCCATTAGGCCGTCACGGGCACAAAACCAGCCGGCAGTGAGCGGGGGGGGTCCAAACGCGCCGACACTTCATTTCCTCACCCCCAACGCGACGGTCCGAGCGAACCCTAGGCGCCCGGCCGCCGCCGCCGGCTTACCGCGCGGATCCGTCGGTTTACCGACCGGGTAGGTCGGCTTACCGAGGCCGTTGAGCGCGGTCGGTAAACCGCTCGGTTAGCTCGGTTAGCCGGTCGGTTAGCTCGGTTTACCGACCGGTTCGGCGGCTAACCGCGCAGGTAAGTTTTTTTTTGTTTTTTTTATTTAGAGTAGTTTTAGGATTTAGGTAGAATTTGTTTTAGGATTTAGGATAGTTTGTTTGTTAGGTTTTAGGTAGGATTTATTTTAGGATGTTTTTTTAGGATTTAGGATTAGAGGTAGGATTTGTGGTAGGATTTAGGATTTTAGGTATACATTGTGTGACTTTGTGTATATATTGTAACTTTGTGTATGTGAGGTATAGATTTGAGGTATATTTTAGGTATATATTATGGAGGATTTGTGGTAGGATTTAGGAAACATTTTATTTAGGTGTGACTTTGTGTTGTCCGTTTATGCAGGTAGAGTAGACAATGTCAGGCAGAAACAGAGACGTTGTATGGGAGCATGGTGACAATCTTGCTCCTGGATGGAGATGCAAATATTGTCATGTGACGAGAGCAGGCGGTGGTTGCACTAGATTTAAACAGCATTTGGCTGGGTACGGGGCGGACACCTTGCATTGCTCCCGTGTGCCACCAGATGTGCGTGCGTACTTTCGGCGAGATCTTGACAGAGCTAAGAAGACGACTGCTGACCGGGCTCGACAAAGGTTGGCAGAAGAAAAAGCTGCAGCTGAGGGAAACCATCCCCTCGGTGATGATGAATATGAGGCTCAGATGCGGGAAGCACTCAACCAGTCAAGAGCAGAATATGAGTACGAGCAGAGGGTGCAACGTAGAGGAGGTAATTACCACCGTGGAGGGGGTAGTGCTGGTGGTGGTGGTTCGCAAGGTGGGAATCCTATTGACAGGTTGTTTAGAAGAGCGGGATCACGGAGGGAGACTCCAGTGGAGGTGGAGGACTATCATGTGGCAGCGGGTGGGAGGAGAGGAATGCAGCAACAAAGGATTGATACAGGCTCTTGGACGCAGAAGGGGAAAAATGCAAAGGAAGCTATTGATACAGGCTTATTTGAATCATATGTTGCAGCTGCTGTTCTAAATCCAAAGGTTACATATAGTATGGATCCAACTCCAACAATGTTCGGAGGCCTGAAGGAGACATTTCAGCAAATGACGGATGTGGAGTGCGCCGTGCAGGCATTGCAGGAGGCTGAGATTTTCCGACAGAAGCGTGGTGAGTTTGGTTCAGAACTAGCAATGAAAATGGCGATGGATCCAAGGACAACCCCATGTAAGAGATACTCTAAATCTGCACCAAATTCGTATATTGGAACATATACCTAACATAATGTGTTGCACTTGCAGCGGCCTGGTGGATGATATTTGGTAGAGAAACTCCAAATTTACAGCGCCTTGCTTTGCGGCTTGTTTCACAATGCATCTCCTCCAGTGGATGCGAGCGGAACTGGAGTACTTTTGCGTTGCTGCATACTAAGGTTCGCAATCGGTTGTCGCACAAGAAACTAAACAGGCTTGTTTATGTCAATTACAATCTTCGGCTGCGACTAGCGGATGTGAACCCACGAAGGTATGATGAAGAAGATTTTATCGACCGGTTCGCCGAAGTCTCATTCTATGACCGGAGCAATCCGGTTAGGGAATGGATGGAGTACGGTCGATCTAATCTGCCTCCTGTTCTTGATGAGGATTCTAACGAAATGGACGTCCCTCTGCCATCACACCTTGTTAGGTACATATATTTATATATATACAAATGTGTGTGTATGTCTCACCTGTATTATGTGATTCATTTGTTTGTGTTGGCAGTGACCAAATAGACCCCGATGATCTACGTCAGGCTACGGGGCATGATTGCATCAGTGATTGGGCCCGAAGAAATGTGGGTGCAACTCACCTCGGGAAGAGGAAGATGCAGATGGTGCCTCCGAAGGGTCACGACAAGCGTCACCGAGGAAAAGGAAAAGCTGTGACCAGCGACACAGAGACTG
Source organism: Saccharum spontaneum (assembly GCA_022457205.1). NCBI lineage: Eukaryota > Viridiplantae > Streptophyta > Magnoliopsida > Poales > Poaceae > Saccharum > Saccharum spontaneum. Next base: position 13,226,963 of record CM039605.1, read on the forward strand.
AGGATGAGCAATACCAGTCCCAGGATAGTGGTGACGATGACAGTGGTGACGATGACAGTGCCAATGACGGTGCTAGTGGGAGTGATGGTGGCGGCGCTGGTGGGACAGACGGTGGTGGTGGTGGGAGTGGGGATGCTACTATTGGTGCTGGTGGTAGTAGTTATGTAGGTCTTCATTTCACAGGTATCCATTGCACCTACATACACACAATTGTTTCTGTCTATGCCTACTAATTATGGTTGATTGCAGGCGAGACCCAATTCACACATGCTACTCAAGACCGTGACCATGGACAACCGACATCGCAGAGGAGAGCATATGCACCGACGGACTACGACACTCCACAATACTCTTCTTCCTCCTACAGCGATACCTCAGAGCCTACTTATAGGTATCCCATTCCTGACATGACCAGCAGACTCAGACTAGATGGGTCTATGAATGGGAAGACCCCAGTTTTTATAATATGTTAGTTCAAGAATGGGAGACAACAGCAGCATGGACAGGACAAACTTGGCAATATTACAAAGCTGACCTGCTTAGACACCAAGGTATCTCTCTTATGTCCACCGCCGAATATGAAATGTCGTGCCAACAAGGGGTCTTCCCATACATCCTACGTAGTTGACCATGCGAGCGGAAACTATATCTTTGTTTGTGTAAGCGACTATATATTGTATTTGTATGCTACTATATATTGTTGTTTTAGTGACTATATATTTAAGCGAATATGTATTTGTACGCGACTATATATTGTTGCTTTACTGACTTATGTTATTTTTTACCACATTGTGTGGTCTTTTTATATTAATTTGTGCAAAGGAAGTACCAAAATTTCTTTTTTATTCATCACAAAAAAAAATCCGGTTTGGAGCGGTAAACCGGCCAAACCGGCCGGTTACCGCTCCAAACCGGCCGGTTTACCGACCGGAAACCGAACCGAAGAACATTTGAATTCAAATTTGAATTCGGCCGGTTACCGACCGGTTTACCGGTAAACCGACCGGTAAACCGCTACCGCCGGCCGGCGGTTACCGGAAACCGGTCGGTAAAAAAAACCCTGCTACGGGTTCAGGTTCCGAGTTCCGACTCAGCACTTCAGGCTTCAGCAGCCGTGTCCGTGGCATCAGGCGCGTTGTGCGTCAAGCGAGATCACGCTCGCCTAGTCCACGTCCCGTCCTCGTGGAATTCGCTCTCGTCTCGATCGTATGGTCAACTGGTCCAGCGCAGCGTCTCACCCGCGAGTCGCGAGCGCCGGGCAGGCTGCGGCCGCGGCCGGTGGGCATAGCCGTAGCCAGCCGCCGGTGAGCTAGGCGTCAGGAGCACACGTCGTGCGTGCGTCAAGCGCGTCACGCTCGCCGAGTCCCGCTCTCGTAGTCTCGTGTTGTCGACTGGTGGAGCGCAGCATCTCCCATTTGGGGACACACTCGTTGCGTGCTTGTGTGTGTGACGTGCCATGGCATCCTCTCCTCTCACGTTGCCGACTTGTGGGTGCAGGCAGCCACCGCCTGCCCACGGGTCGTGTGGGATGCGGACTCAACGCGGTCAGGGCTCGCAGCTCGCGCCCGCAGGCGCACCGGCGCACAAGCACCACCAATGCACCATATTGCTGCTCTCGACTCGGCCTCGTCTCCGTCCTTCCTCCCACTGGCCACATGCCGGTTTCAATTGCAGGCCAGGTCGGTCGCGTTCCCGTCTTTCCTCTTTCCTGCCACTTACTCAGGGGCTGTTTAGTTCCCAAGAATTTTTGCAAAAATTTTCAGATTCCCCGTCACATCGAATCTTTGGACACATGCATGAAGCATTAAATATAGATAAAAAATAAAACTAATTATATAGTTTAGACGAAATGGACGAGACGAATCTTTTAAGCCTAATTAAATTATAATTGGACACTAATTATCAAATAACAACGAAAGTGGCTACAGTGCCATTTTGCCAAATTTTTGGCAACTAAACGCTACCTCAGTGGTTCCCACTTCCCAGCCCCTTCACCTTGTCACATCAGCACGTCGTAATCCAGTCCGCACCAAGACGCCTCCCGGCTCCTGCAGTCACTATAAAACCTCCCCTCCCTCTCCATCCGCATTCGCACCACCACCGTGCTGATCCAGCCACAGGCGCACAACGCTTCCCTCCTCCCGCAGCAACCTGTTCTTTCTCGGCGGCACCCAGCCGAGCTCGACGTCAAGTTCGTGCCGGTGACCGGACGCCCAGTGAGGGGAGTAGCCACAGGATACAACCAGGGAACTGCGGAGGTCCTCAACCTCAAGCTCCGAATCATCAGCAACCAGCCTCGCGCTAGCTTTGCTCGCCGCCGAGATCGGTAACACTCCTTCTCTTTCACCGATTTTTGAAGAGTAAAAGAGTGAGACAAATCAGCTCAAAAGACACGGCCAAAAGAGATAATCTGGCACATAAAATTTTCTTAGGATTCAAGAACTCGAGACAAGCCGGTTTTAAAGCGCACTTCAAAGCCATCCTGAAGGAGTTGCGAAACAGAAAGCAAATTAAAATACAAATTCGAAACCAAAGCAACATCTTTCAAGACAAAACTCTCGTTGACCCGAATGGTCCCACGAGAAAGCACCTTACTTTTGCTATTGTCTCCGAATGTGATGTACTTCTTACATTGCACGGGGTCGAGGCTAGAGAACCATTTTGAACTTCCGGTAATATGGTGCGAACAGCCGGAATCAATGAGCCATGTGTTCTTCAGGCCTCCGTCCTACATCAATAGAAAGATATGGGATGAGCAAATGGTGCAACACTGGGGTTAGTAAACTGTGAAGGATACCAGTATTGGCTCATTTGCCCTGAAAAAGTATTAGAAAAAATACCAAACATGTCAGGTCTCATTTGAGAAAAGCGGGCACCACGTGGGGGATAACGTGGTCCGCTAGAACTGTAGGACTGAAAGCCACTGCCACGAGGTCTAAAGTCATATTGATCATGACCTGAACCACGCCGGGCACGACCACCACAACCACCGTGTGGTCTCGCAACCTGAGGCCTAGCACCTTGAGGCATTGCCCCTCAAGGCCTAACATTGCGCCTCTGAACAGGCGGCATATGTACGCCATGGAACGGGCGATACATGTTCCGGTTGTTCAACTCATACTCCCGCCGCTCATCTCTCTTCCTCCTAAAGCAAAACTCAACAAGGTGACCATCCCTATGGCAATAGTCACATTGATACCTCACATCTCTCTTGGGTGGTTGTTGGCTCACTTTCTTGTGGGTATGTGTCACTTTTGGTAGCCTTTTGGCTTTAAGAAGGGGATCCTCAGAGATGTTCGGTAGAGTGTCAAGTGGGTTTCTGAGATGGTTCGGTTTTGAAACCCAAACTTGTTTCTAGGGTGGAGCTCTTGAAGGTTCTTCAAACATTCCATCTTTCACAGTGGGTTCGATAGGCTTAGGTGGATTGATCTTGATCAATTTAGGAGTAATGGAAGGTTTCTCACTTGGGCTCAAACCACTAAATTCACCAACTTTGCCATAGACATATTCACCATTCCCACCTAAAGCAAAGCCTACTCCCGATGTCCTAGTTCCCCGCCTGAACTGGCTCATCATCATGCCCAACTGCGGCTCACTACAAGACATCCAATTCAAGATGGACCGAAGGTATGTGTTGTCTTCTTCGGATCTCATCTTGTCCTGCCTGCATGACTCAAGCTCCAACACCAAGCTCTCACAACGTGCACGCTCAACAATCGTGCTATTTGAACTGGCCTTCTCAAGAGCAAGGAACTTGCACGCACCCAACAAGCTAAACCTAGCCTTTAACTCATCGTTCTCATCTAACAAGACAACATACTTAGATTGCAACTCAGAAAAGTTGGTCATATGAATAGCACATTCATCACACTCAATCTCGTCAGACACATGAACGACAAGCTTCTTAGCTTCCTCAATCTCATTCTCCACAACTTCTACCTTATCCTTAAACTCTTTCCTCTCACGAGCAGCACATTTTAGCAGCTTATTTTGACTCATCAAAGTATCAGTCATGATACCAAACTCGGCAATAAGAGCATCGACGGTGGGTTTTACCTCGGTAGAGTCGTCATTGCCGGGAAGCACGTCCTTGCTGGGCTTCACCCCTTCATCCACGGCCATGGTGCACTAGCCTCCGTGGATGGACTTGGCGACGAAACAAAGCCCGATCAACTTGTCCTCACGCCTCTTCTCGGACTCATCATCGCTCGAGGAAGAAGAACGGTCGTCATCAGTGTTGTTGTCAAGGTTGCTGAGGGAGGCGAGGAAGGCGCTCTCTTGGGCCTTGGCTTTTTGAAGTACTTCTTCTTGAGCGTCTCCTTGTCGAATCCTCCATTCGACTTGTGCTTGGAGGTGTACTCGTGCTTGTCCTTGCGCTTGCTGGAGTCGTGCTTGTCAGAGGAGTGCTTGTTCTTCTTGGGGTAGTGGATGACGAAGTGGTCGGGGTCTCCACAGTCGTAGCATCCTTCCTTCGAACCACCACCACGCCGGCGATTTAAGCGGTTGTTGTGAAACCACGAGAACCGGCTGATGATCAACGCCAGCTCGTTGTCCCCAAGGGCCTCCAATTGCTCCTCTGTGACAGACACCAAAGAAGCCAAGGCAAACAACATATGTGAGGGGTTAGCTAAAGAACTTGAGTTGTTACTTGAGACCAAAGCCATAGTCGGTGCAGAGGGATTCTTGAGCTTAGCTTGGGTCTGGTAGCCGATCTCGGTGGACTTGAGCTTGCTAAAAAGCTCATCCACGGTGAGGGTCTCATACCCCGAAGACTCAATGATGGCAGTCACCTTCACATCCCATACCTTCCGATCTAGGGTATAAAGAAGCTTGAGTGTACTCTCATGATCGTCATAAGGTAACTGTGCTTTATTTGCTCGCATCTTGTTGACGATGGTCTGAAAGCGAGAAAACATGGCATCGATAGACTCACCATCAAGCTGGGTGAAGTTCTCATACTCCCTCTTGTACGTCTCGTAGAGTCTGGTTTTGACCTGTGCGGTCCCCTCGTGATAGCTCTGAAGCCTCACCCAGATCTCCTGAGCGGTAGTACAATCGAAGACTCTCTTGAACTCTTGAAGCGAAAGACTCGAGAAAAGAACTGCGTGAGCTCTGCTATTAGCGTTGTGCCGATCTTTTCGATCTTGCGTGACATGAGCACGGGGTTCAAGCACAACGTAGGTAGCATCCTCGCAAATCTCCCAAACAAGCCAATCAATCCCCTGGAGATGTGCGGACATGCTGATCTTCCAATAGGGGTAGTTTGTTCCATCGAAGAACGGTGGTTTGCCGGAACCACGCTCCATGTCGCCTTCATGGATCATGGACCGATTAAGGTGGAATATCCTTAACCAGCTCTAATACCAATTGAAGGACCGAAAACGGCAACCAGAGGGTGGGTGAATGGGAGCCAAAAATTTCTTTCGAAAATAATTGGCTACTGTCCCAAAATCACCACCAAATGCGTAAACAAAACACCGTGATGTCCACGACCCAACTAGTGAGTGGATGTTCCCTAAGAACACAGCGGGACACCACAAACAAGTACGAAACAAGAACTAAACCGAGGGACGAAAAAGAGATACTCAACTCCTATAGAGAGGAAGCGAGTTCTCAACCCAAAGTACCTATGTCAACTGGTGACAAAAGTACTTAGAAAAAATCCTTGAGATGCTAGAAAATCATTACAAAAGACGGATCTCAACACGAGCACTCAGAGAGCCCAAACACAAATTTTTAGCATACAGGTGTGGAGGCTCCACGTTTTCCTCTGGAGGCTCCGCGGTCTAGAGATTCCTGAAGGTTCCGCATTTTTCGCGGAGGCTCCGTGGTCTAGAGATTCCCGGAGGTTCCGCGTTTTTCACGGAGGCTCCGCGCTGTCCAGAGAAACAGTAGCACGAACCAAGAAAGAACGGGTCAAAACTCGATCAAAACAACTCGAATTGACTTAAAACTTTGCAAGTAGGTTCTTAGGAGTGTTGAGAAGATATCTTCAAGACATCAACACCCAATTTCAAGCCTATCAATGGGAAATCAAAGAAGAACAAAAAACACCGATTCTTGAGACCTAGACAAAGAAATCGCCCGATCTACGAGCTCGTGAGGAATTGGTTGATTTCTTTCGGTGGAAAGGCTCAACTCACGTCATAGCTCAAATCAAGGCAACAAGAACGAACCAAAATGGTCTAAAAACGAAGAATCGACTCAAGAACGAGAGGGGGAAGAAGAAGAACGTGAAGAACACATCACAAATCACAAGAACAAAACTTCTTCCAAATCCTGAAGGACACAAGGAGGATTCGAGACATCCTTTCCTACTTGAATTCTTGGTTCTTACACTAAACACATAGATTAGTGGACCTCTCTCTCACACAAGCAACTAGAAGGGGGAACCCTAACAAAGGATGAAAGAAAAAAAATGGAGGAGGTAAGGGAGATGGAGGCTCCCTCATCCTATTTAACAAGGCTATTACACAATCCCAATTTTGTCTCTGGATACAATTAAGTCAAACCACTTAGCCCAAGGGCGTTATGGTCCAACCCGGTGTCATCTTCATCCGACGGCCACCGCGCCTCCTCATCAGTAGCTTCGCCTCGACGCGAACTCCCCGATGCCGCCACGTGTCATCCGTTCCTCCTCAGAACCTCCGCCCGGGTTTTGAGGCCAAAACCCGTAAACCCACCACCGATGGTTTTGAGGTCCAAACCACCAAACCCGCTCGTGAGTAGCGTACTCCATACGCATCCCCCACCTCTCGACACGTGTGGCCACCGTCCTCGACCGGCCGGTCGCCAAGTCCTCTGAGCCCTGCTCGACTTGCACGTCCTCTGTCTTGACTCAGTCAACACGGTCACTCCCATGTACACTTGCGCTTGTCGATGTCCCAGATGTCAGCCACCGCGGCGGGTCACCCGGCCTCCTGGTCCCTCGGTCTAAGCCTCACGTCTGCCCTTCACCACTACCGGTCCATCGGCACGACACGTCTCTACTTGACCTTCATCCCGCCGTCGACCACCGCCTCTGAACTCCACACCTGTGTGAGTTTGGGTGGAACCAGGCACCATACACTGGTCCCCTGGGTTGCGTGTTATAGGCTTGAGGAAAAGCCCCTCGGCAGTGGCATGTACAATATATGGTTACAACAAGAATCCCTACAATCTAGGTACACCTCCCATCTATATCCAATCAAGAAGATATCATCTAATATACAATGAACCTGGTCATACCAGGATAACCGACTACACCATCTAACACTCCCCCTCAATCTTAGCCACTAACAAGGTTAAGATTGACTCTAAATTGTCGAAGCTTCGCAGTAGTGATTGCCTTGGTGAAACCACCAGCCAACTGATCTCCAGAATTAATGAATCGTATGTCCAACAACTTTTGCGCCACTTGTTCTCCGACAAAGTGGAAATCAATCTCTATATGCTTTGTTCTGGCATGGAACATAGGGTTGGCTGACAAGTATTTCGCCCCTAGGTTGTCACACCATAGTCGTGCAGCCCTAGGATGATCAATCTTGAGCTCGGTCAGTAGCATTTGAACCCACATCATCTTTGTTGTAGCATTTGCCAGAGCTTTGTACTTAGCTTTAGTGCTAGATCATGACACTGTGGCTTGCTTCCTGGCTGTCCAAGACACCAGGTTATCACCAAGAAAAACAGCAAAGCCCCCAGTCGATCGACGATCATCTACACACCCAGCCCAATCGGCGTCAGAGAAGGCACTGACCATCATCGATTTTGAACTTCTAATCTTGAGTCCATAATTCAAAGCTCCATGAACATACCGTAGGATTTGTTTCACCACACTCCAATGCACGGTTGTAGGTGAATGAAGGTACTGACATACCTTGTTGACCGAGAAGGATATATCAGGTCTTGTCAGGGTTAGATATTGTAATGCACCCACAAGACTCCTGTACCATTTAGCGTTTTCACTTCCAAGTTTTGTACCATCAGTTATGCTGAGTTTCTCAGACACGGATAGAGGAGTATCAACGACCTTGGCTTTATCCATCCCTGACCTAGCAAGCAGATCAGCCACATACCTTCCCTGAGAGAGCAGTAGCCCATCTGACAGTTTCTTAACCTCAATTCCTAGGAAATAATGCAAATCTCCTAGGTCCTTTAGTGCAAATTCTCCTTGTAGATCCTTGAGCAGCGCCTCAGTTGCATCTTGTGAAGAACTTGCAACTACAATATCATCTACATACACCAACACAAAGGTGTTGTGTTTGCCACGGTTGTAATAGAACAATGAGGTGTCAGCTTTTGATGGAACAAACCCGAGAACTTCCAATCTCTTGCACAGCCTAGCATACCATGCTCGTGGCGCTTGCTTGAGTCCATAAAGTGCCTTGTCCAACTTAGAGACATACCCGGATGAGCTTTATCAGCATAGACCGGCGGTTGATGCATATACACTTCCTCTTCCAAAATTCCATGAAGGAAAGCGTTTTGCACATCAAGCTGACGAAGAGACCAGCCCCTTGATACTGCAATAGACAAGATCAACTGTATGGTCGCTGCCTTAACCACCGGACTAAATGTGTCTTCATAGTCAATGCCATAGCGTTGTTTAAACCCCTTTGCAACTAAGCGTGCTTTGTACCTGTCAACAGTGCCGTTAGCTTTACGTTTCACCTTGTACACCCATTTGCAGCCTATGATATTTTTCCCTTTTGGAAGGGGCACAAGATGCCATGTCTTATTTCGCAACAAGGCTTGATACTCATTTTCCATAGCTGCTGCCCAATTCCGATCACCAAGTGCTTCCTCAACTGTTGTAGGCTCTGCAGTAGTTGTTTGAGAGTTCATGCACCAGCGCACTGTACCATCAGTGTGGATCTTAGGCTTTTGAATTCCATGTTGTAACCTTGTAACAGGTCTTGCTGGAGGAGATGTTGTGCAGCGATGGAATCGGATCCGCTCGCCACAGAGGATCCCAGCGAGAGAATCTCCGCCGACCCAGCCAAATCGCCTTCGGCAGCCGGCTGTACAGAGGCGGTCGGCTCTGTCTCCCGCTCGACGAGATCACCGTGCAGCTCAGCGGATGGTGTGGCCGCAGCAGTGTCACCCGACGTCGCCGCAGAAGATCCAGAGGAGCTCCCCGCGCGTCGCGTGGCGGGGAAAGGGACGCGCCTGACAGGTGCAGGGCTCCCGATCCCGAGGCCAATCCGTCCGGACTCGCTGATCTGCCTGCCACCAAATCCACATCGAGAAGCGGGCAGCTCCCCAGGAGGGGACACATGAAATGACGATCTGCAGTCACTGATTCGTGATGATTTGGCACCGCATCTTTCCCTGTGTCAACAAAAACATCACGAGACTCGGGTATTGCATTAGTAGAGGTAGGAGATAGCAAATGCTGGTCATGTAATTTTGCATCCCTAAAATCCGAGGAGGGATTTTTTTAGCACATCAGGAAGAAGATCAAGTTCAGAGCGAGCCGAGCACCAGCATTTGGATGAAGTGAGGCAAAGGGAAAGATGAATTCATCAAACACGACATCACATGAGATATAAACCCGACCTTCTTTAGGATCTAGACATTTGAAACCTTTGTGCATATTACTATAGCCAAGGAAGACGCATTGTTTGGATCTAAATTGGAGTTTCTTAGAATTGTACAGTCTGAGATTAGGCCATACAGCACACCCAAAAGTGCGAAGGAAGCTGTAATCAGGTTGGCTACCAAACAAGCGTTCAAAAGGAGTTTGATCTTCAATGACTTTAGAAGGAAGACGGTTAATGATGGACACGGCTGTGGCAAAAGCCTCATCCCAGAATTTTAATGGCATAGATGAGTGTGCAAGAAGCGTAAGCCCCATCTCAACAATGTGTCTGTGCTTATGTTCTGCAGAACCATTTTGTTGGTGCATGTGCGGGCAAGAAACATGATGATCTATGCCTATGCGGCTGAAAAAAGGGTGCAAGGCTTGATATTCTCCACCCCAATCTATTTGAGTAGCTTGGATTTTTCGACTAAACTGTCACTCAACAAGATTTTGAAAGTCACGGAAACATTGAAAAACTTCGGATTTGTGGCGCAAAAAATATATCCAAACATATTTGCTATGATCATCAATAAAGCTCACATAATAAGTTTTTCGTCCAACAGAACTTGGGGTAGGCCCCCACACATCTGAAAAAACTAGATCCAAAGGATGACTTGACAAGCTAGTCGACTTAGGGTAAGGCAACTGGTGACTTTTTGCCTTGTTGACATGCATCGAAAACCCTAGTCTTATTCGACTCATGAACAAAAGGAAGTTTATGACGGTGCAGAACTTGCTGCACAACACAAGATGACGCATGGCCCAACCGATGATGCCATAGGGACGCTGAAGGCTTGATGGCACCGAGCATGTGCTTATTCTGGGGAGACCGCAAAGGAGACAGGCCCCCCTCACATCTGCCTTTGTGGAGGACCTTCTTCGTCACTTGTTCCTTGATTGCAAAATAATTGGGATGAAACACAAGAAACACATTATTGTCTCGAGTGAGACGATTGACAGAACAAAGATTTTTTTTCGTGCTTGTGGGTCATGAAGGATGTTTCTTAGATGGAGATTAGGGGAATGCAAATGACTATGACCAACATTAGCGATCTCCATACCTATCCCGTTTGCGGCGTGCACTTGATCCCCGCCGTGATACTTGTCACGGACGTTCAGCTTCTCCAGTTCTCCAGTAATATGATCGGTGGCACCCATGTCCATGTACCAGTTCGTATCTACACCGTATGAGCTGGTGGCGGCGGACGCACTCTTCTGCAGTGGCCCTGTAAAAGACGCATCAAACCTTTTGAAGCAGCACACGACTAGATGTCCTTCTTTGCCGCAGAGCTGGCAAAAGACGTCGGGCTGAAAGTGTCCTCCACTGCGTCCTCCCTTCTGTCCACCACGGCTGAAGCCGCCGCGGTTGCCACGGCCGTTGTTGTTGGAGTAGTTGCCGCGGCTGCCCTTGGCAGCCATGTTTGCGGAAGACTGTTGTCCGCTGCCTCGAATCTCTAGGCGCTGCTCGTGGGCGATGAGCTTAGCGTACAGCTCGTTCACGGTGATGGGCTCAACACGTGTCGACACCGCCGTCACGACCAAGTCGAACTCAGGATCCAGCCCGGTCAGGATATAGGAGACGAGCTCCTCATCCTCCAATTTGCGCCCAGCCGACGCCATTTCGTCCACCAATGATTTCATTTTGGTGAAGTAGTCACTTACAGAAGACGTGCCCTTGGATGCGGTGGCTAGCGCCATTCTGGTGCTGATGACGCGAGCCCTTGACTGTGACGCATGAAGCGCCTCAATGGCAGCCCAAGCCGACGCCGCCATGGTCACCGTGGTGACCTGGGATCCGATCTCCCGTGAGAGAGAAGTGAGCAGATAACTGAGGACTTGTTGGTCCTTAGCCACCCACTTCTCGTACTCTGGGTTCAGAACAGGTGGTTCACCATCCACCTTCTTATCGCCCTTGGAGGGAAGGTACTTCTCCGGCGGCTGACTCACCGGATCAATAAAGTGCTCCGCCTGAGCACCTCTTAGGGCAGATAGGACCTGCGCCTGCCACATCGCATGATTGCTCCTAGTGAGCTTCTCGGTGACGGGGAGGAAGCCAAGAGAGATAGCGGCGAGCGCCGCCGAGGAGGTTGCGAATGCCATGATTGTTCTCCATTAGGAAAAAGGTTCCGATTACCATGTGAGTTTGGGTGGAACCAGGCACCATACACTGGTCCGCTGGGTTGCGTGTTATAGGCTCGAGGAAAAGCCCCTCGGCGGTGGCATGTACAATATATGGTTACAACCAGAATCCCTACAATCTAGGTACAACTCCCATCTATATCCAATCAAGAAGATCTCATCTAATATACAATGAACATGGTCATACCAGGATAACCGACTACACCATCTAACAACCTGCACAATACAAGTCAAGAGACATGTCGCATACATAGCTTTCGTCATGGTAGGGTTAGTCACCACTCAACCTTCTTCATGGATCACGCTGACAATCACTCATCACAAAATGAAACACAAGGACACATTTCAACCTTGCGTTCGCAGCTACAACTCTCTCCAGTTGATGCTGTTCGGCTGATGGTTTTTGTGGCTGATAAGTCTGCTGATATTATTTTGTTGTGATAGAAAAATATTGTACCATAGCTGATAAGCCGGGCTGATAAGTTCGAGTCAGACACTAATTTGTTGCAAATAGGAGTAGTACAAACAAACTCTGGCATTTGTAAAAAAAAAAAAGGACTGCGTTGATTCGAGGCTTTAGAGTTTTGACTAACAGCTGTAAGCCTGAGCTTAGGCTCTTGGCTGTGTTGCCCCGTTCTCGTTGCTATCATCGATGGACCGAACTGATCACCCGACCCTGCACAACCAGCAACACATGTGTAATTCCAAAACCGCGGGCAGTTGGTAGCAGGTGCGTCCTGTCCTGCTACGGATAAAATGTGCCGCAACACGTGTGCACGAAAGCTCCCGTATATTCGCACTGGCATGGATGCACGCACTTGTCGGCCCGTATATCACACTCGGTTGGTCCACCCGTCCGGTGCCATCCACATCAGTGACCAGTGGGCACTGGGCAGTGGGCAGTGGGGGTCCGGCTCACACTGGCACACGGAACCTTGTTTGCCCGTCTCACACGGACAATAGGCTGGCTAGGCCAAGCCAAAGGCATCACAGCGGGGGGCGCCAATAACTCCCTCGGCGTTCGTTTCCTGCCGTGCCAAGTTGCTCCAGTTCTCCGTCCTCGTACACCGCAACCACCGATGCGGACCGGGCCTGATCGATCGCCTCTCGCGTCTAGGCAAGGCATCGGCATCTATGCGCGCTTGGTTGTCTTAAAAATTTCCGCTATCCCTTTGGGCGTGGAATGGCATATTGGCACGTGCGATCTGTCGTCGGAACAAATGTTTTCCGGTCTCTGGCGTCGCGTGCGTGCGTGCGCCGCGTCGTTGCTTGTTGGGATCGGGATGGGTGGGTCGATGAGTCGATCACACCCGCGCAACCGCGTCTACAAAGCTCACCGCGCGCGGGTACCTAACCTCGACACACCAGGGAGCTGGCGAGCCGCGAGCATTGACCACGGAGGTCAGGATGGCGACGCTGGAGTTCACCGAGCACGCCGTACGTGTCAGGGAGGCGAGGTCCACATCATCACCGCCACGTTCGACAACCAGTTCGGCCTATTGCGCCGCGACATCTTAGCCAGAGCGGCGCGGCGTACCAAGCAACTACACCGAGTTTGCGGCTACCACGCGCTGCAGCCTAGCCCCGTGGCCCGGGTGCCGCCGTGCCGGAGCCGGACACGACGAGGTGCTTGTCGACCTGCAAAAGAGCTAGTTGTGTCAGAATGACATGGATATTTTGCACGTGTAGCAACGACCCTTCAATTAGTTCGACGAAGATTGTATTTGCTGCTTCCTAGTATTATTATAGTTAGTACTTAGTACTAAGGAACCGCAAGAATTATCCTTGTGATGATCCGGGGCAGTTACAAGGCCGATCGATCCACTTGGGAATACTTATTTTCGTGTTGTCACACACACTGAAGCCACGACTTCAATTAACCAAGACTGCGACTTTTTGCAAAGCAAGCGGAACTTGGGCCTTGTTTAGATGAGAGAATTGGGGAGAAAAACACTGTATCAGAATTCCTGTAGCATTTCGTTTGTATTTGGTAAAAATTATCCAAATTTTGACTAACTAGGCTTAAAATGTTCATCTCGCAAAGTACAACAAAACTGTGTAATTAGTTTTTGATTTCATCAACATTTAGTATTCCATGCATTTGCCGACATTTTGATGTGACGGGGAATCTTCTTTTTGCATAGTGAAATTTGGGAAGAGAATTGGGGAACTGAACAAGGCCTTGAAAAGAAAAGAGATGGGCATCAATCTCCGTCAATGTTGTACCGCAAAGGATCTGTTTTGGACGTTAGCCCATGTTTGTACTAGCGCTAATCTGGAGCCTGGATCGATTCATTCAACGTTATCTGGTAGACTGGCAGCTTGGTGGACCCAGAGGAGGATGACTGACTTTAGGTGTACCGGGACCGGGAGGCTGCCCCCGCCGGCCACGAGTCGGTCACGTTCGTTTCGTCTGCTTGGCGCTGTAGCACAACAAAATCACCCACGCAGGCCGATGCGATCCACCGTAAGTGCTCCCGTCCTCCAAATCCAAATGTGACGATCGTCATCGACTGTAGCGATGAAAACGGACGGAAACGGATGGAAAACCCCCATTTCTACTTCTGTTTCTATATTTTTTTGGCGGAAACGGGATCGGGTTCGGAAAATGCGGGTTCGGAAACGAAACCGGAATATGCGGGTGTACGGAAACGAACCAATACGGTCGGAAATTCAACGGAAACGGTCGGAAGTCGGAGCTTAAGCCGGAATACCACACATCTTTATACTCACAAATTACAATCACACACAAAATAGTTCATAAATGATTAGGATTTAGGTTCTTCAATATTATACTTGAGCCATGAACTTGAGTAGAGTGATTACATAAGTAACGTGGATAATTAGGATTCAGGGTCCTTATTCAATACGTATTATGCAAACAAGTAACATGAATGATTATAGAAGTAAGCTTGTCACGCGCCATCACGCTTGTGGATTGGATTATAGTGTACAAGCGTTGGGCGGTTGGGCCTTGCGAACAAGATACAAGGTTTATGGGCCTAGCAGAAATGCGGTAAAAATCCGGAAGAAATCCGGTAAAATTCCGGCCAAATACAGAATTCCGAAAATACGGTCGGAAAAACATCATCCCCGTTTCCGTTCCGATTCCGAAAACCTCCGTCCCGCATTCCGTAACGTTTCCGGATTTTTCTGAAAATACGGAAACGGGCGGGTCAAATGTGGAAAAACGAACGGTTCAGAACGGAAAAAATTCCGTCCGTTTTCAACCCTACTTGCAGGCCCGGCGGGCACGCTCTACCTACGCTTCCTGGGCGACTGACGCCATGGCCCACCGCCATGCATGCAAATTGGAATAGAAGGAAACTTCAAAAAGGCCCGCGAGACCGCGACAGCCGGGAGGGAAATTACTCTCGGTGTCCGTGCGAGAACGCGTGCACCGACGGCGCGGCGTCGGTACAGAGCGGCTCGGGGTGTGGCGTTTGCGTACTCGTACTTGCTTGTCGGTAGCCACCCGCGTAACACATTGGCCTGGCTTAAATTTACCCCTAAATTTTACTATGCAAAAAGAAGATTCTCTGTCACATCAAAATATCGCCACATATATAGAGTATTAAATATAGATGAAATTAAAAACTAATTGTACAGTTTTGTTGTACTTTGCGAGACGAACATTTTAAGCCTAATTAATCAATGTTTGGATAATTATTAGCAAATAAAAACAAAAGCTACAATAAATCTGCACAGTGACTTGGACGCCGACTCGGGCGATCTAAACACGGCCATTGTAATAAAAGTCACCATCACCGGTCACGATCACGACCCGCCGGACGGCCGCCACCCGGGGAAGGCTGGTGGTGGACCACGAGACCCGAGCTGAGCTTCGTGTCGTCGTCGTCGCTGCGCGCATGCGACACTGCGAGCTAGCCTGCGTTGCTCCGGTTCGGTTCGGCAACGCAAACGTGCTGGGGAGGGGATTCACGGATGGACGCGCCCCGCATCGTGAGTCGGATTGGAATATTCCACGCAAAAGATGGGCTAGAAAGACCGGTTCGAGCTAGCCTGCGTTGCTACGGTTCGGTTCGTCAACGCAAACGAGTGAGCCAGCCGGAGGGAGTAGAATATCGTGACAGAATCGCAACACAGATGTAGCCAAAGTCTAACTCGAAGGAATTTTTTATAGTGCTTGTTTGCGATTCCAGTAGGACGGATCGGCCTCATCGATCATCATCACGGTCACGGCAGCAAAGCTCTCGGCCTCGCGTCGCACGCATCTAGAAGATCCAATCCGTCCCATTCCCCTGGCTTTGCTATTGCTATATAACTAAGCGCCCAGCGCCTACCCAGCGCAGGCCAAGCAATCCATCCACTCACCAAGCAACCAAAGCCGAGCCGAAGCCAACCACTCGCTCGGGCGTTCGCGCACTGCCGGACACGGAGGCGAGGCGGCGAACCCCACCGAACTCGGCATGGCTGGCGCAGTCCAGGGAAGCGAGGCCAACATCGGCAGCGGCGCGTTCGACGGCCAGCTCGGCGCGGCCGCCGCGCCCCGCGGCAGCTTCAGCGACTTCGACCTCAGCGCCGTCGCTGGACGCGGCGCGGCGCCTGTCGCCGCCGAGTTCCACCTCCACCATGAACCTGGACCCGAAACATTTGCCGTGGCGCACCCCAACATCGGCGCATCCTGGCGGCAGCTGGGCCCGGTCGATGTGGTGCTCGTCGGCCCGCAGCTCCCCGACGGAGTCATGCCAGTGTACTCTGTGTTGCAGCCTCGCCCGGGCGCCGGACGTGGCGTGGTGCTTGTCGACCTGCTCCCCGGCGGCGGCGGCGGCGGCGCGGTGTACAACTGGGACTACGCGCTGCAGCCCCGTCTGGGTGCCGGACACGGCGAGGTGCTTGTCCACCTGCTCCGCCACGGCGCCGGACATGGCGAGGTGTTTGTCGGCTTGATCCCGGGCGGCGTCGACGCGGACAACTATAGCTACTACGCACTGCAGCCGCGTCCAGGTGCTGGACACGGCGAGGTGCTTGTCGACCCCCTCCCCGACGGCGCCGAACATGGCGAGGTGTTCGTCGGCCTGCTCCCCGGCGGCGGCGGCGGCACGGTGCACGACGACTACGGCTACTACCCATGGCAGCCCCGCCCGGGCGCCGGGCGCGGCGAGGTGTTTATTGGCCCGCTCCCCGACGGCGTCGGCATGGTGTTGGACGGTTTAGGCAACTTCGCGCAGCAGAATCTCCCGGGCACTGGCCGCGCTGACGGAATCGGTGGCATGGTCCGCGACCCCAACCTCAACGCAGGGTACGACGGCTCCGGGGCCCTCGCTGACGACCTTGGCGCAGTGTACGACGACCCTGGAATGGCGGCCGCACACCTTCGTCGTCTGCTCGTGTTCGTTGGAATTGGCGCCTCCTCCGTGGCTGCTTTTGGGCGGTCTGCTTCTGGTTATCCTGCACGTGCTCCGTGTGTAGGCTTTGTCCGATGATGAGTGGACTGAAGCAGCCAAAGTGATATGATGATCTGAGTACGAACTGCGCTTAGATTTGGTGGGGAATAATCTGGCATGTCGCATGTGTGCTCTGTAGGGGTTCTGGTCTTCTGGGTCTAGAGTCGTTGCTTGCTCTGCTTTGTTTGTTCAGTGTCTTAGCGTCAGGTTTGGTCGAATTTGTCGTGTCAAAATCTACCGGTAAGCCAAGAAGATGGTCTTTGTATTGTCATTCTGTTACACCTTTGCTGTTTGTTACTTTTTGATTGATACAAGATCGAGTATAAAGCCATTATTGTCCACCGAAGTCTTGTTAACTGAAGTATCATCCTAATAAACTTCATTAAACATAGCCATTATTGGACTCATTTTGTTGCTCCTGTCATCTCAAATGTGACAGACTATAAATTAGATCTGTGGTTCTTGAGATACAGTTATTTGAAGATCTTCAAGTCATAAGATATAAAATGTTGCAATATGATTGTCAGAAAATAGAAGGGCCCTTTGTTTATTGTTAACAACAGGACCATGACATGATATTAAAACGGAGACAATGCGTACGGGGAGGGAAAGAAAAAGAGAAAAGTAGTGGAAAGCGAGCCAGCCAAAACGCTACTAATATACATATATGCTTGCTATAACGATGAAGAACAGAATGAAAGGACCAATTTGTAAGTAGAGTAAATCTTGAAGACAAAAGACGGTAGCATATCGTAATGTAATTGCAGTATATTTTCGTCTGCAACATGATAGAATAGACGAATTACAGATTTGGATCCATGATCTGTGAGATATAATTATTCAAAGGTTTAAAGATGTGAACGGGTAATGTGGTGCTGCGATTAGCCAAAAGGAGATGGCCTCTCTCACAAAGTTGCAGAATCAAATGACTTTGCCATCGCGCCCTTTTCGTTTGTCTTATAAGCCGTACTTTTTAAACCAATAAACAGTGTTTTCTCTCACAACAAATCAGCGAACCATACTTTCAACCATGACTTTTCAGCCAAGCAAATAGGACAGAAAGCGAGGCAGGCCTCTTCTCTTGGCGACTTCAGATCTTAAGTCCAGTTGAAAAGTGGGACAAGTCTACCAGATTAGTCATGGTCCATTGACAAGGCTTGCTAGGCTGACTTTCTAGCCGTATTTCATGTGATGCTAATGTAACCTACCTTGAGATTTCGTTCATGCATCCCCTTCTTTGCGAGGATTCATTTTTTTCTCTGACCTACCTTGAGATTTCGTTCATGCATCCCCTTCTTTGTGAGGATTCATTTTTTCTCGATCACGCAAAAGATTTGCGCATTTTTGTATTAAGCGGGGAGAGTTTTGATTACACTAGAGGGTTGTGCTTTATAGATGTTCAATAAGCATAAGCCCACCCAAACTCACCCTTGATTACCCTATTACTCACTGAGGAAGACAAACTAGGCTCTTCGGCCGACTTGCACCCATGGCTCTGCCTCGTGCTTGATATGCCTGAGTATGTCAGGTACCTGAGTGCTCGCTCTGTGGAAGCACCTTGCATTCCTTTCTTTCTAGAGCTCCCAAGCAACCAAAGATTTGCAAGGAGTCGTTGAGTATATACATTGCAACATGGCAACATGCAGGAGTAGGCCTGTTGCCGGGATGTCCCATTAAAAAGGCGGCTGTCTTATTTTTCTGAAACAATATATAAAATCAGATCAGATTGCACTCAAGATGAGAGGATCCGTACAACACATCCTTCGTTCCATGGGAATACAAATTCAAATATATAGACATGCTGAAGATATGAACCAAAGGAAGAAAAGAACTGAATATGATCCATTCCTTCCTTTTCTTTTCTTTTTTTTGGATGTGTAAATTATTTATGATTTGTCTGTTTTCATGTTTTAAATTTCTAACCTAGCGTAAGTTTTTCTTTTCGATCTAAGGATATCCTCATTTCCATTACTGAATAACGGAAATACATCGAGAGTTTAAGACGATGTCAACAGAAAAAGTAACATTGTAACTCTCCTTCGTTCCTTTACCTATTTATGGATTGAGTTTCACTTTCACATGCTGATGGTATGCGTGCCTGGAAGGAACTTGAATTGGAGCATGCATGCATGTGCTCCCAGAGGTAAGCCCGCTCATTAAAAAGTCACCAGCAGTTTGTTTATTGAACAAGTAGGGGAATAGAGCAGATATGCCCACTGGCGCGGTGGCACCAGAGAGCTAAACTAAAGGATATGCATGACGATACATTAACTCAATCGATCACAGTAGGTTTTTTTAAAAAAAAGAAATATATTAATATTCTAGCTTCTGCACCAATACATATAGCTGTTTCTTATTACAATAAAAGCACTAATAGTTGGGCTATATAATCTCTCTATGTATATATATAAATCTCTCGTGAAGAATCGTGACATGTCGGCGCTATTTGTAAATTATGTACTTCAATTTGTACGGTATATATGGTCATCGACCTCGAGGGGACGTGAATTTCTTTCATTCTTTGGAAGTGGGGACGCACGCACCCGCGTGTGTTTGTCACAAGGTAATAAATAGCGTATAGCGGGTTGGTAGCGGATTAGCGTCGAGGTAGCGAATTGCGGATAGCGGACGATATTGCGGACGATAAGTTCCAATAGCGGCACCCAATAGTCCCATATAATTTTAAGTACATATATCAAGAATAATGAGTATAAATAATTTTAAGTGCATATATCATAAATAATTTTAAGTTTCATAGCAGATGCGTGAGTATTTGAATTTGGGGTGTGAGTCATAGTGGGCTAGACTAATTAGGGATATTTGCTTCCATGCTATTGCGGCCTGCTACGCGCAATTGCGGCCGCAATATCGGCCCGCTATTCAAAATTGCGGCCGCAAAGTTCCACGATGCAAAATTCAGAGCGCTACCTCATAGCGGTAGCGGCAATGGACCGCTACCGCTATTGCGGGTGCAATTGCGGCCGCTACCGCCGCTATTTATTACCTTGGTTTGTCATAATCGGGCTCACATCAACAGCGGCTTCAAATTTTAAAACCTGCTACTATATGTGGGTCTATATGTGTAAATATAAAGAATATGGTTCTGTATGTGTAAATATGAAAAAGAAAATATGGTTCTATATGTGTAAATTTTAAAACAGCAGTTTTTTTTGAAACTTCAGGAAACTTTATTGATTCACGGAGACTGTTACATCGTTTACAAGAAGTTGAAAAATAGATGAAGGGGGATCATCTACCCAAACCTGAGAGCTCTTTTATAATAAAGCTTGCCTAGCTAACTCATGGGCTACTTAATTACATGAACTACTGCAATAACTAATAGATATCTCACTAAATTTCTTCCAGAATAGAACCATCTCATCATAGATAGCGACTACAGCCGTAGCCGAGAACCCTCCATCCTATATCGTCTGTACCACTTCCATGCAATCAGATTGGATCTCAACACGATTACATCCAATTTTATTTGTTGGGCCAAAAGAAGATCATCTCGAGTTGCCTCCGATGATGCCACGTCCAAGACATGGGGTATGAAACTATGAGACACCACGATGAATGCACCCCCTGAGTCTTTGATGACGGTGCTAGAGCTTCCCGAACCTTTTGTTTCGTCAAAAGCACCATCAATATTAATCATCAAGTACCCCTTAGAGGGCTTCCTCCATCCCTGATTGATCACAACTACCAATTTTAAAACAGCAGTTAATTAGGGCAGTCCCAATGCTAGAAACAACATGTAGTTTCTATACCTATTAATTTCTATAGACACTATATATATAAACCATGGTCATGGCAGATAATTTTTACAGAATAATTTTTTTATCCAATCACATACATTTTCTTTCCATTCTCTACCAATCACGTCCCTTCATGTCTTGGTTCTCGTGTAGACATGGTTTCTAACTTAGATTCGGTTTCTATGGTTTTTGCTCTCTCTTCAATGACTATATTGCCACATCAGCAAAATACTTAGTTGGCAGTACAGTTACATAGAAACTATGACGGTTTTTGCATTGGGAGTGTCCTTACAGTACAAACGACTAATGACTATATATATGTCCGCACCGTTTCATCATTAAATAAAGCCGGAGACCCTTTTATCCGGACAAGATCTACGGCCATGTTTAGATACCCAACTTTGCCCACCAAATTTACTATGCAGAATTCCTATTCCCCGTCATATCAAAATATCGGCATATATATGAAGTACTAAATATAGATGAAATAAAAAACTAATTATACAGTTTTGTTGTACTTTACGATACGAACATTTTAAGCCTAATTACTCAATGTTTAGACAATTATTACCAAATAAAAACAAAATTGCTACAGTGTGACGCGACGTTTACTATGCAAACTTTGCCCCCCCCCCCCACTTTGGTATCTAAACATGGCCTACAATTGAATTCGCAAGTTGTTAGATGTGGCCAAATATGCAAGACACCTTGTCTGGCCTCCTGAATCCAGAATCAGTCAACAGACGCCTCTGCAAGCTAGTAAACTGAAACATCTCAGTACCAACGACAGTGAAAACAAGAAAATCAAAGGAAAATGACACTTCTTAGAAAACGAGTACCAGAATCAATTGCCGCAAGTGGCTGGAACTGGAAGGCGCCATGCATGGGCGAGGTGACGCGAGGTGCCAATGGCAGCCTGCCAGGGAGGCGGCCGGGTCCGTGGCGCGTGGGCCAGCAGAAATCAAAACTCAAATCAATAATTCTAGAGACTTTTGCGAGGAACACGTCGTTGTTTTTAGAGTTGTTTGTTTCTGAGCGCCCTTTGGATTCGGGACTGCGACACTGTGTGTTGGTTGGTTCTTGCTCTAGTTGAGCTTTGAGAAGAAAGGCAGAGGTGCCAATGGCAGCCTGCCAGGGAGGCGGCCGGGTCCGTGGCGCGTGGGCCAGCAGAAATCAAAACTCAAATCAATAATTCTAGAGACTTTTGCGAGGAACACGTCGTTGTTTTTAGAGTTGTTTGTTTCTGAGCCCCCTTTGGATTCGGGACTGCGACACTGTGTGTTGGTTGGTTCTTGCTCTAGTTGAGCTTTGAGAAGAAAGGCAGATGTGCCAATGGCAGCCTGTCAGGGAGGCGGCCGGGTCCGTGGCGCGTGGGCCAGCAGAAATCAAAACTCAAATCAACAATTCTAGAGACTTTTGCGAGGAACACGTCGTTGTTTTTAGAGTTGTTTGTTTCTGAGCGCCCTTTGGATTCGGGACTGCGACACTGTGTGTTGGTTCTTGCTCTAGTTGGGCTTTGAGAAGAAAGGCAACAATGCTATTTGAGTGGAAATAGTATTCAGCCTTAACAATGTTTTTCTCTCACACAAATCAGCCGGAACAATATTTCAGCTCGTTTTTTCAGCGTAAGCGAACGGGACCTATGATTGCTCCTGACAAGGAAATAACTGGTTTTTGTATATATAAAAATTAAATCTATACCTTTGCCTTGCGGAAAAAAAAACTGAAATAACCTATGTCGAATAGACAATTTCTTTCTTTCTCCTCCAACTCACTCTCTGTATCTCCAATAAGTATTTGAATCCGGCCTTCCGGGCATCAGGCAAACTTTGACTCGTAGGTGGGTGCTTTCAATTTCAGTGAACCAAGATGCTCTGTGCCGCCATCGTGCCGCGCCGAGTGCACGAGGTCCACGTCCACACGGGCCCTTGTACGCAAAGGTGGGCAAAAAAAAAAAAAGAAAAGAAAAAGGAACGAATCTAATTGAGCTGACTTGACGCACGGGCGTCGGGTTTGGCGTCCCGCCTCCGCGCGCTACCGGCCCGCGGCGCAGTTGGCAGTTGCCTCGCGCGGCCTGGTGCGGGTGCGTGTCCGTCGCTGTCGGCCTGTCGCCATCATTACATACTCGCTCCGTCTCAGAAAAAGTGTCGTTTTAGGTTTTTCAGACATCATGTTTGACCGTTCGTCTTATTCAAAAATTTTTAATAAATATTATTTATTTTGTTATGACTTATTTTATCATTAGAGATACTTTAATAATGATTTATTTATTTTATAATTTGCACAAATTTTTTGAATAAGACGAACGGTCAAATACGATGTCTGAAAAACCTAAAACGACACTTTTTTTTAGAACGGAGGGAGTACCAGTTGCGTCACGGCCAGGCGCCCGGGCCAGCGGCCACACCGCGTTTTATTTTATTACTACAAATATGTAACGGGAGAAAAAAATTCTACCTTTCATTGTTGACACCTTCTATAAGATGGTACATGTGATTTCGAGGAGAGGGCCACTGTCGTTGATCATGGCTTTACCCATGTTTACAGCACATTTGTTGAGTAGGGCTTAATACTCCAGAGATCATTCCAAATAGTTTATTTGATGAGATATTTTGGCATTAAGTATATATGTAGTTGTGAAATACAATACAACATGATAAATGTAACATCCCGTATTCTTTGTAATATAAAATTGCCAATATTTTAATTTTTTTCTAGTGATGTGCGTAGCCCCGTGTTCTTTGTAATATAAAATTGCCAATATTTTAAATTTTTTTTAGTGATGTGTGTTCCGTGTACTTGTTAGGATAAACTTAAGTCAAATATTTTCCTCCTTTTGTTCTAATTCAAAATTCACAACTTCAAAACTTTTCGCAATGAACCATGTGTGATAGAGTTGATCAAGTCAACATTATAATAAGAAGTATTTTTAATGAATTGATTTTTTTAAAAAAATAAAATTTGGTTGAATCCGAGCTCACTCGGTGAACCACCTGAATGTTTTCAGATGATTTTAAAAATTGAAACCCTGACTCAGTCTGACCTCGTCAAAAGGAATTTGAAGTTTTGTGCATACATGTAGTACTACGACATGCATGTGTGAGCTTGAGTTTTTTTTATCCGATTTCTTTGCTGTTTAAATGCAACAGTGGGCCCTAGTCCTATGACCATCCTGTCACTTGGCCCTTGCGTCATTGCTTGAAGCTAGCAGCAGGATCTGGGCCTTGGGCCTTGGCCTGTTTCAGGTCGATAGCTCAGCGCACGCCTGAAAGGTCTTGATGGCTAAAGGGGGGTGAATAGCATTTAAAAATTTCTACAAAGACAAGCTAAACAAGTTTATCACTACAACAAATAGCGAGATGTGAGTTTTGCTTAGCCTACGGGGTGTTTGCAAGCCACCTATCCAATTCTCAATTCTAGTATAAAGGCACTCAACCGCACAAGTCAAACCGAGAAGGTAACTACAACTATAACTAGAAAGCTACACAAAAGAGCTACTCTACCGCACAAGTCAAACCGAGAAGGTAACTACAACTATAACTAGAAAGCTACACAAAAGAGCTACTCTAGCAAAGCTAACTAGCTAGCAAAGATAACTAAGAAAGTAATGCGGAGTTGAGTTAGGAGAGTTTTACCGAGGGGCGAAGTATTGAGCCAACCAAACAATATGATCAAGAGATGAATTCCACAATACACAACCACCGGGATCGATCAATCACAATAAGAATGATGACACAAAGATTTATCCCGAGGTTCACATGCTTGCCGGCACGCTAGTTCCCGTTGTGTCCCTCTTCACCACGTGGTTCGGTGGCTAATCGGTCTCACACCGAGCCTCTCAAAATGCGCCACAAGAACCTACCAAATGGCAAAAGGTTGCAATGACACAAGCAATTTACTAATGTTGCCTTTGGCGCTTCGCCGAGGTAGGCACAAACCCCTCACAAACACCGGAGGTGGCCAAGAACAATCACCAACTCTTGCCAACGCCTCCAAGCTGCTCCAAACCATCTAGGTGGCGGCAACCACCAAGAGAAACAAGAATCCCGCAGCAAATCAACCACCAAGTGCCAACTAGATGCTATCTCACAATGCAAATGCACTTGGATCACTCAATCTCACTTCGAATATGTAAAGAAGCAAGAGAGATGAGTGGGAGGGGAGTTGCTTAGCTCAAAGTGCTCACAAGTATGTCAAATATCCAAGAGAGAGAGCCTTGAGCCGGCCAACGAGTATTTATAAACGTACCCCTTCGAATATAGCCGTTAGGAACTAGAAACAGCCGAAGTCGCGCTGACCGGACGCACTGGTCAAACTGACCGGACACGCCGGTCGCACAACGGCTCTTTCGCGAAGCACCGACCGGACGCGCTGGTCGCAACGACCGGATGCGCTGGGCTCGACCGGACGCGCTGGTCCTGTAACTGACCGGACGCGCTAGTCAAGCCTGAGCAGCGCACAATGAAACAGCGACCGGACGCGCTGGAGAACTGACCGGACGCCACAGTGCCAGCGTCCGGTTGGAGTCCAGTAAGCTCCCGGATCGACCGGACGCACCGCGCGTCCGATCAACAAACTGAAACTCGCGCAGACGCTGAACGCTGATCGGACGCGTCCGGTCAAACAGTGACCGCGTCCGGTCCAGCGTCCGGTCACCACTGTGACCTCCGTTCGCCTCCGTTTCTTTTTCTGACTTCCGACGTAGTGAAAAATAGTTGTTTCAACTCCTCGAAAACGCCTGAATCCTGCCTCGCAAGCTCGGCGGGAGGGAGAGAGGACCCCAAACCCTCTCTACCGCTCAAACTCCAACGCCGTCGCAAATGTGCTAACATCACCAAGTGATCATCACCATGTGCATGTGTGTTAGCATTTTCACAATTATTTTTCGAGGCGTTATTAGCTCTATCCAAATGCATATGATTATGAAATGCACACCTAGAGGCACTTAGGAGTTCAATAGTCGCGTCATTCCCCTCTTTATAGTACGGCTATCTATCCTATAATATAACCACACCCACTAGGTGTCTTGGTTACTAAAACATAACCCTTAAGCATATACCTTTGCCTTGATCACGTAGGGTTGCGTCCGAATCCAAGTGTGGCCATCATGATCACCATGTCCATCTTGCCACCAACCTTGGAATGTACTAATCCTCATGTGCTACAAACAACTTAGGCATAGGATTAGTACTTAGGCATTGTCACTAATTACCAACACCAAACATAGAGCTTTCACTCCCCCTACTTATGTGCTCAAAAATTTTGATCCCCTTCTTTTACCAATTCTCCCCTTTAGGTTTTCTCTCCTTTTAGAATCTATCTTTGTGAACAACATTTCAACATTTTCTCCCCCTTTAGCACCAATGACCACAAGGAACCAATTCTAGATAGATTATCATGTTGAATTATGGGGTGAGGATCAAGTTTGTGATTCAATCTAGATTGCTTGCATAAATAAAATGCTTCAGTTTGATCCAAGGGCAAGTTTCTTCACACCTCCCTAGAAGGGTTATCATGCACCATGTTGAAGCAAATATTTAGACAAGTGATCTAGATTAAACACTTAGGATCACAAGCTACTTAAACAAGTTATATGCTACCACTAGATCATACAAGTCATGAAAACAATAGTGGCACCATATAAACTTTAAATTCATTTGATTTTCATTAATGAGCCTAGAACATGTAAATTATGACTAGATGCACTAAACAAGTCCTTAGCATAGAATGTATGACTTGTCAACCAATTGTACCTTGGGGCTCGAAGGAGAGGCATGTCATAAATGAGGTGCATCAACTCATGTTAGAGAAGTCAAGTATGTTCAACTCATTCTTTAGCTTGTGAAATCTCTTCTCATCAAGTGGCTTGGTGAATAGATCGGCTAGTTGATCTTCGGTGCCCACACTCTCAATAGCAATGTCACCCTTTTGTTGATGATCTCTAATAAAATGATGATGAACATCAATATGCTTTGTTCTTTGATGTTGAACCGGATTGTTGGTTAGCTTCATGGCACTTTCATTGTCACATAGCAATGGCATATTCTTGAAATTGAGTCCAAAATCCTTCAATGTTGCCTTCATCCACAAGATTTGTGCACAACAACTACCCGCGGTAATATATTCGGCTTCGGCGGTAGATAGTGCAATACTATTTTGCTTCTTGAATGACCATGAGACAAGTGATCTTCCCAACAATTGACAAGTCCCGGAAGTGCTCTTTCTCTCCACTTTGTCACCGGCATAGTCAGAATCCGAATATCTAACTAGCTCAAAGCTTGCACCTTTGGGATACCATAATCCAACATCTTGTGTATGCTTTAAGTACCTCAATATTCTCTTTGTTGCCTTCAAATAACTTTTTCTTGGTGAGGCTTGAAATCTTGCACACATACATACACTAAACATTACATCAGGCCTTGATGTCGTCACATAGAGTAGGCTACTAATCATTGATCTATATAGCTTTTGATCCACCATGTTGCCACTCTTATCACTATCCAAGCTTCCACTAGTGCCCATTGAAGTTGTAATGCCCTTTGAATCTTCCATGCCAAACTTCTTGAGCATATCTTTGATGTACTTGGTTTGGCTTACAAATGTTCCTTCCTTCATTTATTTGATTTGAAGTCCATGAAAGAAACTAAGTTCACCAATCATTGACATTTAAAATTCCTTTGCCATCATTTTCCTAAACTCATCACAATAATCTTGATTGGTTGAACCGAAGATGATATCATCAACATATATTTGTAATACAAACAAGTCTTTCCCAATCTTCTTGGTAAAGAGAGTAGTATCCACTTTGCCCATGACAAATCCTTTGGATAGCAAGAAGTCCCTCAATCTTTCATACCATGCTCTTGGTGCTTGCTTCAATCCATACAAAGCTTTCCTTAACTTGTATACATGGTTGGGTTTCTTGTCATCTTCAAAACCGGGAGGTTGCTCCACATACACCTCCTCTTGAATGTACCCATTGAGAAATGCACTCTTCACATCCATTTGATATAGCTTGATATTGTGAGCACAAGCATAGGCAAATAAGATCCTAATTGCTTCCAATCTTGCAACCAGGGTATAAGATTCACCAAAGTCAAGACCCTCTATTTGTGTGTAACCTTGAGCCACTAGTCTTGCTTTGTTTCTTACTACTATCCCATCTTGATCTTGCTTGTTGCGAAAGACCCATCTTGTTCCAATGACATTGTGATCCTTAGGCCTCTCAACTAGTTCCCATACTTCATTTCTCTTGAAGTTGTTGATCTCTTCATGCATTGTATTTACCCAATCCGGATCTCTCAATGCTTTATCAATGTCCTTGGGTTCTTCCATTGACACAAAAAGAACAGTGAGCACAAAATGATGCCAATCTTGATCTAGTTTGAACTCCCCTTTGTATGTCACCAATGATGGAGTCTAATGGATGGTCTCTAGCAATGTTGGTTGGTTGAAGCACTTGCACTTGATTGCTTGGATGTTGATGTTGATCATGAGTTGGAGATGATGAACTAGCCACTTGTTGATCTTGTTGCACTTGAGATGATGTACTAGCTTGATTTTGCATTAGAGACCCACTAGCTTGTGTAATTGGACTTTGGAGCACTTGATCTTTATTGTCATCCACATCAATCACTTGCTTTGGCCTAATATCACCAATATACATTTCTTTCATAGCATTGGTCAATTGAGTTCCTCTCACATCATCCAAGTTATTTTCCTCATCTTGAGAGCCATTTGTTTCATCAAACTCAACATCATGAACTTCCTCAAGTAAACCACTAGCCAAATTCCAAACTCTATAAGCTTTGCTAGTAGTGGAGTAACCAAGTAGGAATCCTTCATCATATTTCTTTTCAAACTTGCTCAATCTAGTGCCCTTCTTCAAGATGTAGCATTTGCAACCAAATACCCGAAAGTATGCAATGTTGGGCTTTCTTCCATTTAAGATCTCATATGGTGTTTTCTCTAAGAACCTGTGGCAATAGAGGCGGTTGCTATAGAAGCAAGCCGTGTTAATTGCTTCGACCCAAAATGAATGACTCACATTATACTCATTTAACATTGATCTTGCCATATCAATCAAAGTTCTATTCTTCCTCTCAACTAGGCCATTGGATTGAGGTGTATACTTGGCCGAAAATTGATGCTTGATTCCAAGCTCATCACATAGCTCATCAACTCTTGTGTTTCTAAACTCACTTCCATTGTCACTTCTTACTTTCTTGATTGTGGTATCAAACTCATTTTGCACCCTCTTGATGAACTTCTTGAATATGTCAAATACATCACTCTTGTCCACAAGAAAGAATACCCATGTGTATCTAGTGAAATCATCCACAATCACAAAGCCATACTTGTTGCCACCTATGCTTGTGTATGTAGTTGGTCCAAATAGATCCATGTGCAACAACTCAAATGCCTTGAAAGTACTCATAATGCTTTTTAATGGATGACTATTACCTACTTGCTTTCCGGCTTGACATGCACTACATAGCTTATCTTTCTCAAATGTGACATCCTTCGAGCCTCTAACTAAGTCATGCTTCACTAACTTGTTCAATTGCTTCATGCCAACATGACCAAGTCTTCTATGCCATAACCAACCCATACTTGATTTGGTGAGCAAGCATGTTGAGAGTTGAGTGTCACTAGCATTGAAATTAACCAAGTATAGATTCTCATATCTAAAACCTTTGAAGATCAAGTTGGAGCCATCAACACTAACTATCTTCACATCATCAACACCAAATATGCACTTGAAACCAAGATCACACAATTGAGCAACCGAGAGAAGATTGAAGTTTAACTTTTCAGCTAGGAGCACATTGGAAATGCTATGATCATTTGAGATTGCAATCCTTCCAAGAGCCTTCATATCACCATTGCTATTGTCACCAAAAGTAATACTATCAATGCCACTATCATTTGATTTGAGAGAGTTGAACATTCTTGAATCACCGATCATATGTTGAGAGCACCCAATGCCTTCCTCCGGCCTTGTAATTTACCTACAAAATAAATTAATGTTTCTTAGGTACCCATACTTGTTTGGGTCCTTGGAAGTTAGTAACTAAGCTCTTTGGTACCCAAATGGCCTTCTTCTTTGGACCCACAATTGGTGTACCAACAAACTTAGCTTGCACATCCTTCACACCCTTGGTAAAAACACAAGAATCAAAAGGAATGTAATCCATTTTAGCATAAAACTTGTTGTTGTTCTTGTTCATTTTATTACAATTAATCTCTAGATGCCCAACTTGCTTGCATCTTTTGCAATAACGACCATTACTCTTCACAAAGCGAGACTTTGGAGTAGCAAAGGCCGCCTTGCCCTTCTTGGGAGTATAGCCCAAACCCTCTTTGTTAAGAGAGAACATTTGGCTACCCAAGCATTTTAGCAAGCGGGCATCCCCACCATAGGCATTGCCCAATGCGCGGGTGAGATCATTCACCTCTCTCTTGAGAGTCTTATTCTCAACCACAAGCGATGCATCACTAGTAGTAGAGATAGAGTTGGTTGTGGTGGATGATAATGAGCTACATGAAGCATTAGTAGGATCAACAAATAAAGAATCATCAATAATATCACATGTTAGTTCAATATCACAAGTGACAATCACTTGTTCCTCCTTGGCTTCCTTCATGAACTTCTCCAACTTGAGGTCCTTTTCCTTGATGAGCTCAAATAGAGTGGAGTGGACTTCCTTAAGCCTAGTGTGAGCGACTTCAAGGTCCTCGTGGTCTTCCTTTAGACACTCACGAGAGGCCTCTAACTCATCAAAGGATTTTCTAAGAGCTTTGAGCTCTTGTTTAATTCCATTGCACTCCTTACTCTTTTTGAGAGCAACAAGCTCCTCCATCAAGGCATCATTTTCATTGCTCTTGGCAATGAGCTCTTGTTCCAAGATTTTATATTTCTTGGTTGTCCTCTTGTAGCCCTTGCTCATTTGATCTATTATGCCCAATGAATCATTCTTGGAGTAGTCCTCATCCTCCTCATCATCACTCCTACAACCATCACTAGCGCAAGAATCATCATCACTATCATCATATTTTACCTTGGTAGGCTTGGCCATAAGGCATGTCGATGTAGTGTCGAAGATGGATGACTTGTTAGAGAGGGCGATGCTTGCAATGGGTCGCCGAGTGGTCCTCTCATCATCACTAGAGCTTTCATCATCATCACTATCGGAGTTGTCACTATCCCAAGTGACCACATAACCACCACCCTTCTTCTTCTTGTTGATAGTGAAGCTCTTCTTCTCTTTCTTCTCCTTCTTGTCTTTCTTGTTCTTCTTTAACTTCAACTTCCTATCATGATATCTTTTGTCTTCATAGGGGCACTTTGCCACTACATGATCGGGGCTATTGCAATTGTAGCAAAGCACCTCCTTTGCCTTCATGAAGTTCCTTCTCTTCCTTGCCCCATATCCTTTCTTCTTCATGAACCTCCCCATCTTGTGCACTAGGAGGGCCATGGTCTCATCATCGAATGGATCATCATCATCACTCTCCACTTTGCTCTTACCCTTAGAAGATGAAGCCTTGAATGCAATGGGCTTTTCTTGCGTGACCTTGGTCTCCTTCTTCTCTTCTACCTCATCCTCATCATCATTGTATTGGGCATCGGTCATTATATCTCCAAGCACATCGATTGGTTTGACCTTGTCCAATCCCTCTCTAAAGATCATTCTTCTCAAGGTGGCAAACTTCTTGGGTAAGCATATCAAGAACTTGTGTGAGAAGTCCTTGTCCTCAACCTTCTCCCCAAGCCTCTTGAGATCATTGACAATGACTTGGAGCCTATAGAACATCTCCGGGATGGATTCATCATCCTTCATCTTGAAAGTCGAGAACTTGTCCTTGAGCATATATAGCTTGGCACTTTTTACCGTTGAAGTGCCTTCATATGTTTCTTCAAGCCTTATCCAAAGCTCATTTGCCTTTTCAAGATCTTTGATTTGCTCAAATACTTTGTCATCAATGGCACGGTAGATTGTGTCAAGTGCCGCCGTGTTGCATTGTTTGTTGATGCGGTCATTTGGAGTGAGATTTTCTTCATCAAGAATGATGTATCCTTCTTTGGTCACCTCCCAAACCTTCTCATGTATATTGCCTAGATATTGCTTCATCTTCCTTTTTCAATGATCAAAGGAAGAGATGCCATCAAAGAATGGAGGCTTCCCATTAACATGATTGAACATAACTTGAGCCATCTTGCACCGAGGTTGTTAAGCCTTACAAATGGTGACCACGGCTCCGATACCACTTGAAAGGTCTTGATGACTAGAGGAGGGTGAATAGCCTTTTAAAATTTTCTACAAAGACAAGCTAAATAAGTTTATCAATACAACAAATAGCGAGATGCGAGATTTGCTTAGCCTACGGGGTGTTTGCAAGCCACCTATCCAATACACAATTCTAGTATAATGGCACTCAACCGCACAAGTCAAACCGAGAAGGTAACTACAACTACAACTAGCAAGCTACACAAAAGAGCTACTCTAGCAAAGCTAACTAGCTAGCAAAGATAACTAAGAAAGTAATGCGGAGTTGAGTTAGGAGAGTTTCACCGAGGGGCAAAGTATTGAGCCAACCAATATGATCAACAATGAATACCAAGACAACCGAACACCGGGATCAATCAATCACAATATGAAAGTGGTGACACGAAGATTTATCCCGAGGTTCACGTGCTTGCCGGCACGCTAGTCCCCGTTGTGTCCCTCTTCACCACGTGGTTCGGTGACTAATCGGTCTCACACCGAGCTTCTCAAAAGGCGACACAAGAACCTACCAAATGGCAAAAGGTTACAATGACACGACTAATTTACTAATGTTTCCTTTGGTGCTTCGTCGAGGTAGGCATAAACCTCTCACAATCACCGGAGGTGGCCAAGAACAATCACTAACTCTTGCCAACGCCTCCAAGCTGCTCCAAGCCGTCTAGGTGGCGGCAACTACCAAGAGAAACAAGAATCCCGCAGTAAATCAACCGTCAAGTGCCAACTAGATGCAATCTCACAATGCAAATGCACTTGGATCACTCAATCTCACTTCGAATATGCAAAGAAGCAAGAGAGATGAGTGGGAGGGGAGTTGTTTAGCTCAAAGTGCTCACAAGTATGTCAAAATGTCCAAGAGAGAGAGCTTTGAGCCGGCCAACGAGTATTTATAGACGTACCCCTTCGAATATAGCCGTTACGCACTTGAAACAGCCGAAGTCGCGCTGACCGGACGCGCCGATCGCATAACGACTATTTTCGCGAACCACCGACCGGACGCGCTGGTCGCGCGGACCGGACGCGTTGGGCTCGACCGGACGCGCTGGTCCCGTACCGGACCGGACGCGCTGGTCAAGCCTGAGCAGCGCACAACGAAACAGTGACCGGACGCGCTGCAGAACTGACCGAACGCTACAGTGCCAGCGTCCGGTTGGAGTCCAGTAAGCTCCCTCAACGACCGTACGTGTCCGGTCGTCTGTGACCGGACACGCTGCGCGTCCGATCAAAAAGCTGAAACACGCGCAGACGCTGAACACTGACCGAACGCGTCCGGTCAAACAGAGACCGCGTCCGGTCACCTCTGTGACCTCCGTTTGCCTCCGTTTGATTTCCGACTTCCGCCGTAGTGGAAAATAGTCGTTTCAACTCCTTGAAAACGCCTGAATCCCGCCTCGCAAGCTCGGCGGGAGGGAGAGAGGACCCCAAACCCTCTCTACCGCTCAAACTCCATCGCCATCGCAAATGTGCTAACACCACCAAGTGATCACGTTATGTGCGAGTGTGTTAGCATTTTCACAATCATTTATCGAGGCGTTATTAGTTCTATCCAAATGCATATGACATGAAATGCACACCTAGAGGCACTTAGGAGTTAAATAGCCACGTCATTCCCCTCTTTATAGTACGGCTATCTATCCTACAGAAATTATAGACGGAAACAAAAAGAAGTGCAGAAATTTTTACAATTAAATATTAGGTATATATATAGATTTTATACAAAATAAAATAATAAAATTTATGATACTAAATAAATCAATAGATTTTTTATTAATTAGTATTTTCATGGTACACCTAATTTATATCATAAATTTTTGTAATTCTTTCTATTATTTTAGTCAAACTTAAGATGCTTTATTCTCAAAAAAAAGTTAGAATAACTTATAATTTAGGATGGAGGACGTAGAATACAATTTAAATCATGAATCCTATAAAATTTCTAAATTATCATAACCACTTTTATATGTTCGTTCTCCCTTCTACGTTTGTATCAGGAACTCTTTCCTACTCTTTATTGTTTCTCACGCCCTTTCACTTTAGATTGGGAGACCATACACGCATGGAAGACAGGTGGATATATCTACGCATTCAGTGATTTTTTTTAAAATGCCAAAAGATTGGGAAGTGAGATTGAAAACTCTTAGAGATAAGTTTTTTCTATTCTTGCCAAAAACTCTAGATTGGAAAGCTTTATTGTGAACTCTTAGAAATGTTTTTTTTCCACGATTTTTTTAGAGGAATGCATGATTGCATTAATCAACCGAACCAGCTAAATCGCTGGACACAAAGTCATGATACATTCTGGCACTCACGGCCATCTCCTCGTTATCCAAACTTCCGATCAAAGCTAACTTATGCCCTACACGGTTATATTAACGTGGTACATACTTAATCTGCGGTAAAGTGAAGTTTTGAGCTAGTAAGACTATCCACACTCATGCATCTCTATATTCAACCTTTATACATCTTAGTCATCAAGATTCTCTCTTCTATACTTAATTCTCCCACACCCATCCTCATGTATATCATCCTCTATCCACTGTAGAACCTACTTGTCACTTTATCTAAATATATCCATGTGAGATCTTGTTTTGAAGGATTTATTAAAACGAATTTAATGATGCAATCGGAATTTAGTTTAGTTTTTTGGTTTGTGAGTTATAATATTTTTTTCATCGTTGAATAAGTAGGGCCATGCTGGTACGTACTCTCTCTCCTGCACTCTCTCATGCGTGCGTGGGCAGCAGCGTCATGGGTGTGGGGCCACAGGATAGCGGAGCTATGCTATGTGCTCTCTCACGCTAAATATAGCAGACGCCCTCGCTTTACAGGACCAGATGCAATACCGCTGTGGATGATTTTTATACTCTCTCCGTCTACAAAAACATGCAATTCTCGTTTTTCGAAAAGTCAAACAGTTTGAACTTTGACTAAATTTATATAAAAAATACTAATATTTATAATACAAAATAAATATTATTAGATTAGTTATAAAATATATTTTTATAATAAATTTATTTAAAGATATAAATGTTAATACTATTTACTATAAATTTAGTTAAACTCAAGTCAGTTTGACTGATACACTTTCTATAATTAAAGATATAAATGTTAATACTATTTACTATAAATTTAGTTAAACTCAAGTCAGTTTGACTGATACACTTTCTATAATTATAACTTTGTTGGACGGAGGAAGTAGTATTCATCTGTCGCTTTACCGGATGGATGCAGAGGTCCCAGTGGACAGTCTAATAATTTAGGCCTCGTTTAGTTCAGTGAATTGGGGAGAAAAACACTGTATCAGAATTCCTATAGCATTCGTTTGTATTTGGTAAAAATTATCCAAATTTTGACTAACCAGGCTTAAAATGTTCGTCTCACAAAGTACAACAAAACTGTGTAATTAGTTTTTGATTTCATCAACATTTAGTACTTCATGCATTTACCGATATTTTGATGTGACGGGAAATTATCTTTTTGCATAGTAAAATTTGGGGAAGAATCGAGAGAACTAAACGTGGGCTTACTTAACTCAGGTAGTGCTACACAGGTTTGCTGTCTTTTCACAGGACTGCGGTCTTTTCTCCGCCAGAAAAAGATGAGAGGGCTCGTTTAGTTGATGAAAAAGTTTAGGTTTAGCTACTGTAGCACTTTTCGTTTTATTTGGTAATTTGTGTCTAATCATGGACTAATTAGGCTCAAAAGATTTGTCTCGTGATTTACAACTAAACTGTGTAATTAGTTTTTTCTTTCATCTACATTTAGTACTTTATGTATGTGCCGCAAGATTTGATGTGACAGGTACTGTAGCACTTTTTGAGTTCACTTTTTGTGAACTAAACACACTCAGAGCCCACGTGGCTCCTGCCAAGACTGACGCATGCGACGCACCCTGCGCACATGTTTTGTTTGCACCGAACGGAAAAGGTTCAGATGTTATGCTATCCGCACTCATCATCCTCTATATTTATTCTCTAAAAGAAATATTCTGTCTTAGTCATTATAAAATATATAATTTTCTCGCATCCATCCATCCTCTGTATCATCCTCTATCCACTGTAGAGGCCACTTGTCACTTTATCTAAATATATCCATGTGACATCTTATTTTAAAGTATTTATTGAAACGAATTTAATGGTGCAATCGGAATTTAATTTGGTTTTTTGGTTTAGGAGTTATAACATTTTTTTATAGTTGAAAATGTGGGGTCCACCAATTATTCTCCATGCCCATGCAAGCGCAGACACGTGCTGTCGCTGCAGTCGGACCGGCAGCCGGTAGCGTGCGTCCGCCATCCGCTGGAAATAGCGCACGAGAGCGCATGGCCTACCAGATACCGGATACCGCTGCAGCTAAAATTTGCGCTCTATCGTCTTCGCTGTCACTTTACCGGAACTTTTACCGTTCCCGGTGCGGTCCGTCTTAGCCACCTTTGATCTTAGCGGATTTCAATAGAAAAGTATTGGAATATCATAATTAAATCCAAATAAAATAGAATTCTAACAGTATTCTAACACACAAAGTTTCGGAATAGATGACATGGTTACTAGATTTTTAATAAGAATCCTTATATACAAACATGTCTTGGGGCATCCCAATATAGCCTCCTCCGTCGGAGTACTCTCTCCCAAAATAAACACACATATCGAATTCAAGGAGTTAAACCTTTTGAAGTTTGAACAAATATAAATGAAGGAATATTAATATTCATGATGAATAACAAGTGTTATTAGATTTCAACATGAAATATAATTTATAATAAATTTATTTAGAGATACAAATGTCGGTTTTATTTTCTATAAGTTTAGTCAGATATAAAGTTTGACTCCTTAAAAAGTTACACGTATATTTACTTTGGGACGAAGAAGGGTGTATGTATAAGGTCACTTGCAGACTTTTAGTTGGCTCCATCACAAAACAAAAAAAATTCTCCCCTCCGAACGACAACAGACTCATGTTCTCTCCTCTCCCCATCGCTACCGCCGCCATGAAATCCATTGCTCTCAAGTCGATGTTCAACGATCAATGTGTTCGGCCACAGATGACAGATCCTCCTCAACCAAAGGCGACCGTTGCGTTGTCTCCACAACTGAGCACTCTGGTCTGGCCTCTACAATGGCATTGCCCTAGTACTCCCTCTACGAAAAGTTGTCCAAGAGTTGCTGCAGCAACTCGAGGAGTGCCCACGATGTTAGGATAGTCTTAACGGAGGTTTCATGTCCCAATTTCTAAGACTACTGTGTTGAAAACGGTTAGAGTAGTTTCATCCCATATATTTTTTTATCATTTGTCTCTTCATTTTATAGTGTGTCATGTTATCATATTTGCTAAGTTTATTAGCTTATTTAACACCTATAAATCTCATGAAATAGGTCCAATGCTGGGCTGGATAATGAGCCAGCTCAGCTCATTATAGCTTGCTAGGATATCGACTAGCTTGGCTCGGCTCGTTTAGCTCACAAGTTAGCTCGTTTAGCTCTCAAGCTGAATCGTTAGTTGTTGCAACCAATGCATAAATCGATATATACTTATCTAACCATACATATAAAAGTCGGTGGCACCGGCACCCCTCATAAAATACTGTTCACTACTGTTCTAAGCACATCATTGGGTTTTATGAACAGTCCCCACCCGTAATGTACAGTACCGGGTCTCATGAACAGTACCGAATTTCATAAACAGTACCGCCCGTCATGCACAGTATCGGGTCTCATGAATAGTCTATACCGGGTCTCATAAATAGTCCACCCGTTATGCACAGTGCCAGGTCTCTGTGAACAGTACTGCCCCTGCTTTGCACGGGCGCCCCTGCTAGTTTATTAATAGTTAAGGTCCATAGTATATGGGTCCGTTTGCTTTAGCTTCTTGTCGCTGTAGCTGCGGATGTTCCCAACACGTACATTTGCGAATTAATCGCTGCCAAATCGACCTGTATAGTTGCAGCCTACTTATCTAAATTTTGAAACGAAGATGCGATTCGTCAGATCGCTTTGTGTGTTGGGTTTGAGCTGCACACAGTACGCTAGATTGTCAAACACATTATATATATATCAAAATAGTTGAGTATTCTTGTGAATGCCGAGGAATACCCTTGCATCCGCCCATGGACAGGCCCGGTGTTCTGCTTTGGAATGTTTGTTCTGCTTCTGCTTGGGCTCACCCTAATCAACATTGGATCTCGTGGTAAATAATCGGTATTCAGTTCCTCAAGCCACACCGCTCGTATTGCAGGTAAAGATTACCAATTGAAAAGCCACCACGCCGCGTCTGTCTTAAACTGTACTCTCTCTCTCTTTTTGGAAAGAAATTAGCCTAGTACTATTGCTGGAGAATCTCTCATGTTATGTGCTTTTGTTGGAGTAATAAACTTGTGCTACTGTAGTGTAAGCGTTTTCCTTTCCTACTTGCCTTGCCATGCATATCGCAATACTGTTCCTTTTCGAACGACCATGTGAGTAAACTGTCTGTGAGCATTTGGTCAAAAGCAATCGTGTGTGTAACTTGAACACCATGTTTTGAGTATATGTTTTTTCATATATGTCCTAGATTTGTCCAATGAAATGAAATGTCACTGAACTAAACATCCATTACAAGGTATTATCAGAGCACTCTGTGTTGCTCAATGTATTTTGGCCACGAGTTGCTAGCTGGAGAGAGTAGTTGTGAAGTTCAAATCCTATTCAGGGTTTCATGTTTCCTAACTGCATATAGATTAGAGTAAATGCAGCTGTGTTTGCCAAATATCTAGTTACTCATGGCGTGCTGCGTGCAGCTCAAACCCAACACAAAGCGCTCTGGCGAACTGCACGCACGTCTGCACCTTCGTTTCAGATAATAGACTCGAATAACAAGTGCAGGTCTCGCGGTATATGCACGCTGAAGATTCTGAATCTTTTTTACCCGTCTCTGAATAATTTTCCAAATCTCTTCGGACACAAGTGCAGGTCTCAACAGCCAAATGCGTTCACGGACCAATTAGTGCTAAGCAATATGAATTGACCCTTTTTATTTATCCAATCCAGTTAATACGTGCTTTATCCCAGATCTTGCATCAAAAAATAAACAGACAGCAAGTTTCACACGATGATAAGACAAGGACCATATTCTTTGCTGACCGGTAGATATTGACACGACAAATCCAAGCAAACCTGACACCCGACACACTGAACAAACGAAACCAACGACTCTAGATCCAGAAGACCAGAACCCATGCCGGATTATTCCCCATCAAATCACATCCCCTTTGGCTGCTTCAGTCCACTCAGCATCGGACAAGACTACACACGGAGCACGTGCAGGATAACTAAAAGCAGGCTGCTCAAAAGCAGAGCGAAGAGCTGAAAGGCAACAGCCGGCGAACCCGGACCGGCGGCGAGCCCGTTGACAGCCACGGAGCAGGCGCCAATTCTGACGAACGCAGGCAGACGACGCAGGTATTCGCCCACCATGCCGTGGTTATCGTACACTGGCAGGAGGTCGTCATCAAGGGCCCCAAAGCCGTCGTACCCCGTGCGGGCCGTGCCGATGTTGGGGCCGCGGAGCGCGCCAACGTTTCCCTCCTCCGCGAAGTTGCCTGGGCCGTACACCGCGCCGGCAGCGTCGGTGAGCAGGTTCACAAGCACCTCGCCGCGTCCCACACCTGGGCGGGGAAGCTGCAGCACGCGGTGGCCGTAGTTGTCGTATACCGCACCGACGCCGTCGGGGAGCAGATGGGCCTCGCCGCGTCCGGCGCCCTGGCGTGGCAGCAGATGGTAGTAGCCGTGGTTGTCGTGCTCCGGCAGCGGTGGGAGCCACGGCGAGCAGGTGCGGCGTGGCTGTGCCTGATGGGGAGCCTGGAATAGTTCCTTCCATATCCTAGTACGGGGACCATTTGCTGAAATGGGTTCGAAACCATTTGCTGAGGTAGATTGAGAGTGAAACACCTTAAATCGTTTGGGTAGAAAACACCAACAATTTGGGTTGGTTTGATTTCAACAGTGAAAAGTCAGCCTGGGCGTTCGGGTTACCCGAAAAGTTCGGGTCGGGTAATTCGGGTTTTGAAAAATTCGGGTATTGAGAATTGTTACCCGATTAGAGACAAAAAAACACTACCCGCAATTTCGGATACCCGCAATTTCGGGTTCGGGTTCGGGTATTACCCGATTTACCCGAAATATATAAAATGACAGTGAACACTCAAAGAACACATATTTTTACAAAGAACTAGAACTGGACAGATTTTATAAAACTTTTCAACCACAGGTGCCAAACTGCAACACGATAATACTAAATAGTCTTGTCTCTTGTGCGAATGCAACATGCAAGCAAGTACTGCAAACCACGACAGCCAACAGATTCAAACGTTCAAGACTTAAGGTACTGATACTCGACATTCAACAAAAGCATTAATTTAGAGTTTAGACGAAGACACTAAGAAAGAACAGAATGATGGTTGACGCCAGTTCTCCATACTCCAGCTCCAGACAGTCCAGTACTCCAGTGGCAGGAATCAAGGCATCGAGCTCCAGTCCTCCATAGACCATCCATCGTCCATACTGTACAATAAAAAATGATGCTTCAAATCTGGGCAGTGGGCACAACAACATATTTGAAAAAATAAAAATTCGGGTAGATCGGGTACAGAGACATACTACCCGATTTACCCGAAATAAATTCGGGTAATAACATTCACTACCCGAATTAGACTTCGGGTACTACGGATTCGGGTTTTTTTGGGTTCGGGTACGGGTATTTCGGGTTCGGGGTTCGGGTATCGAGTTTTGTGCCCAGACTGAGTGAAAAGGGTGGCTTCGTTAGGTTTCTCAACTACGCTAGTACTTGATTGGATTGATTCGGGTTTAGATTGGTTTTAAAACCATTAGCAGGGCGACCGCCGAGCCGATAGGTGGATCGGAATGCTTTGTAGAGCTGTTGTTGCCGCTGCGGTTGGGTCGTGGGCCCCGCGCCGCGTCCGTCGCGTAGCTCGCGGTGGGAAGTGGGATGCTTGCGGCGGTGGGTCAGGCCGAGGAAATAACGGTCTCTGCCAGCTCCTCTCGCACCTTATATATAGTGCCAATCTCGCTGGTGGTCTCCTCATCGGCACCGCCCGCTGCGACGCGCCTCTCCCTCTCATCTCCGTTGTGTTGCCTGCTCCCTTGACGCCCTTCTCCTTCCGGTCTTCCTCGGCGGAAGGTGGCCGGGAAGTTCTTCCTCCGTGAGAGCACGGAAGGTCCGCAGCATCAGCACTGCGTTCGCTCTCTGCTCAGCTCAGGCCCTACGCGTCCTCGCTCCGTCGACCGGTAACCTTCCTTCACCTGCATTCCAAAAAAAAAATTCTGCTGAAAATTTGTTCCTCGGATTATTTTTATTGGTTTATTCCATTTAACAGAGGACTACACCACTACGGTGCCATGTCGGGAAGCAGGGCGATGGCCATCGGCTTCACCATCATGCTGCTTTCTGTCAGCGCAGGCATCCACTTCAGCGCCGGCGGCTTTGGTCTACTCCTCAGCTTCATGGGGCTTCTCGCCGGCGCCAACCTCGTCGCCGTCGGCGTCCGCATGCACGAACACCCGGTGGTGTTCGACGGTGCATGTGCTCAAGCGGCGTTCATGCGCCGCAACACCGCCGCCGTGGGGCTCGTCATTGCTTCCTGTGCCGTCATGGTGGTCTCCGGCGAGGCAGATCTCGTGCTCTGCTTTGCCATGTTCGCTCTGCTCTTGCTCGGGGTCTCCCTGATCAACGTCGGAGCTCGTGCTGAATAATCGGGTTCAGTTCTTGAATGCGTCGATTGAATCCTGAAACCACACCCTTCTCTGAAGCCCTGAATTGCCACCATGATCGGAAATTAGCCACTGCCACCACCGTTGCTGTGTTGCCACTGCCCCTGCTGCCGAGCCTACTTCTGAATTGGGCTTGGCGCTGCAGGAAAAGATCACCGATATTGAAAAGCCACCACGCCGCGTCTGTCTTAAACCTAGACTAGAACTATTGCTGGAGAATCTCTGTCATGTTATGTGCTTTTGTTGGAGTAATAAACTTGTGCTACTGTAGTGTAAGCATTTTTCTTTCCTACGTACTTGACATGCATATTGCAATACTGTTCCTTTTGAACGACGATATAAGTCAGTAAACTGTCTATGAGCATTTGGTCAAATGCAATCATGTCTGTAACTTGAACATCATGTTTTGAGTATTTTTGTTTCATATGTCCTAGATTTGTTGAATGAAATTTCACTGAACTAAGCACCATTACGAGATATTATCAGAGCACTCTGTGTTGCTGAGTATATTTTGGCCACGAGTTGCTAGCTGCAGAGAGTAGCTGTGAAGTTCAAATCCTATTCAGGTTTCAGGGCCACTGCATATTGATATTTTGCTGCTGGCAACCGCAAATGCCCATAGCAGTTTCATGTTTCCTAACCGCATATAGTATAGAGTAAATGCAGTTGTGTTTGCCAATCACTAGTTACTCATGGCGTGCTGCGTGCAGCTCAAACCCAACACACAGAGCGCTCTGACGAACTGAACCTTCGTTTCTGATAACAGGCTCAAGTATGAAATACTCCACATAGGGAGAAGGTCTTAAAGCAAACATGGCACGCTCCATACACCAGAACCCTGTGCCGATGTTGGGGCCGCGGAGCGCGCCAACGTTTCCCTCCTGCACGAAGTTGCCTGGGCCGTACACCGCGCCGGCAGCGTCGGTGAGCAGGTTCACAAGCACCTCGCCGCGTCCCACACCTGGGCGGGGAAGCTGCAGCACGCGGTGGCCGTAGTTGTCGTATACCGCACCGACGCCGTCGGGGAGCAGATGGGCCTCGCCGCGTCCGGCGCCCTGGCGTGGCAGCAGATGGTAGTAGCCGTGGTTGTCGTGCTCCGGGACGACTCCCTCGGGGAGCTCCGGGCAGGCGACAGGGACCTCGTCGCCCGGGCCGGGCTGCCGCCAGAAGTCGCCAACGTTGGCGTGGACCACGCCGGGGCTGGGTTGGCCGTGGAACACGGCGACAAATAGCTCGCCACGTCCTGCGGCGGTGCGGACATGGCGCGTGAATTTGGCGGAGTTGTGGTACACCGCGCTGTTGTCGAAGCTGCCACGGCGCGCGGCGGCTGCGCCGAACTGGCCGTTGAAGATGTCGCGGTGCAAGAGGTTGCTATCGATCGCACCGGTGTGGATGTGGGCATCGCCTCCGTGGACCGCGCCAGGCATGACAAGCTTAGCAACAGCGCGGGAAGGCAACGCGGCTCGTCGCAATAGGTGCAGAGCACCTGCTGTGGGGGCGCCAGAGGTCGATGAGCCGCGGCGGGAGCAGCGCGCCGCGAGCCGTCCGGGCCCGCAGGAAAGGAGAAGCCTCCAGGGATGGCGTCGGGCGCGAAGTAGCGGGAGAGGCACGGCGAGGCTGCCATGTGGGAGGTATCGATGGGGAGGAAGGCAACTGGGTACAGGCTGTCTGATGGCTGGCCATGGTCGGAGCTCAAGCTTGCTCGGATGAGAGGAGGAAGATGGAGGAAGGACACACGCAGGAGGCAGGACTGCGTCTCACGAGCGCTGATTCAAGCGAGACCGTCACGTGGGGTGTGTGGCATATTCACGCCGTGATCCACAGGTTAACGGAATGGCAACTAACGGAAAGAAAAACGTAAACGGATGGCAACCAAGGAAAGACATATTTTTTTTATGGCAACTAGGGAATTGTTTTAAATTTTAATGGCAATCAAGGAATTCTCTTGAAAATATGTGATGCAACAAGAATATCTTCTTAAACGGATAAAAAAAATTCACGGGAAACTGACGGCTCTGGCGCCACAGAGACAGAGTCTCCTCCTCCTACCCCTAGTAGTAGGGGATGCTTTTCGCTGGAGCCCATACCGACAAGTAGAAAGTTTCGAGTGTGTAGGCGCCACGCCAGCCTCACTCGTGTGTGCGTCTGCCGACTGCCGTGCAGGCAGGAATGGCGGCGTTTTTGCGTTGGCCGTGGGCGCGAATCCCGGTCTGTACCGAGTACCTGACGCTCGGCCCCAGCAGACGCCGCGAGTTCACGCGTTCGCCAGGCGTCTGTTGCAGGGTCGACGTCGATCGCCACATTTG
Source organism: Saccharum spontaneum (assembly GCA_022457205.1). Taxonomy (NCBI): domain Eukaryota; kingdom Viridiplantae; phylum Streptophyta; class Magnoliopsida; order Poales; family Poaceae; genus Saccharum; species Saccharum spontaneum. The sequence goes on from CM039605.1 coordinate 13,271,185, forward strand.
GAGAATTTGGAGGACGAAACGGACGTGACCGACTCGTGGGTCGTGGCCGCCCTGGCTTGGAATGTGGCGTGCGCACGCGTTTGCATTCGATCGAAGCCGCAGGCCCGCACGCACGGACGCATCCGCGGTCCCGCTGCCCCGCGCCGTGAGTTTTGTATAACTTCGATGATGTAGATTGGTGCCCTTTTCTTTTCAAGCCGCCGCAGTGCTTTGGTCTCTGGAGTCCCCGAGCCAACTCGTGTCCGCTCGCGCCATGCGAGTGCGTCCCGAGACGTGCAAGTCCTCGGTTGGCGTGCCACGGATTCCGACGGCAGCAGCGATCGGACGAGTGCCAACTGAACGGGTGAGAATGAGACGGAACCAGACCAGACCGATCAAGCGCGCAAATAGCACAGTACCCGGCTCAGGATTTGATCTCCAGCCAGCCATGCACCCTCTCCGCTCCTTGGGTTTCCATTCGCGGTTCTCTTCCTCACGCACAAGAAAATGGTGGCGCGCGGTGGACCGGCGGGTGCGGCGCAGGGCCATGGAGCCATGGCGCGCGGCGGACCAGCGGGCCGGAGTCAGAGCAGGCGGCGCACGGCGCGGGAGCACAGAGCGATGGCGCGCGGTGGATTGGCGGGCCGGTGTCGAGTGGGCGGTATGTGGGAAGAGGAGAGGATCTCGAAACGGACATGCTGTGCCTGTGCGGTGGTTGAGTAGATAAGGTAGTAGATAAGATTGGGAAGAGAATAGTAGAAAAAAAAAGAAAAGAAACAAGAAAAAAAAAGAATGGTATTGTGGACATTTTCTCCTTTTCAACAACCTAAAGAAGTTGTTTTGCCAAACAGTTCAAGAAACTGTTTCAGTTACTCAAGTGAATCTGCTTCCCTGGTGAAGCTACAACTGAAGCTGTTTTATCTGGAGCCAGAGCTCTACCAAACGGGCCCTAAAGCGCGGCTGTCGGGTATTAATAGTAGGCATACCCAACCAAGGACGTTAATAGCGTGTCAGCTACTAAATCGCCTGAGGTTTAGGGACACCATCCGTCTCGCCTGAGCCCCATGACGTCATCAAAGCGCCTGACCCTTGTGCCCTGTCGGGAACAATTTCCGCCTCGCCCGACCTCAGCAACGTAAGCACGGAAGCGCCTGACCATCTTAGCGTACTTCTACCTCGCACGTGGGACGTGTGGAGCCCTCTGGCAAGGCGGGGAGCCACAGGAGCCCTCACCATGGCACCCACTCCCGCCGATGAGACAGACGTGATCGTGCACAGTGAACAAAACACGGGAACCATGCTCTGACCCAACATGACCTCGGTCATTCCACCACGACGGCATCCATACCTCTACAGCGACGAGGGTAACGGCAACTATGTTACCTACCCCCTCTCTACGCAAATCTGGGCACCCGTACCGTCTATCCTCGATGCTACAGAAGCACACAGGATGAAGCATGGTCACAGCATGTTGCACCAGCGGATGAAGAGACTAAAAGATCAACGCCCATGGCATCTCTACGCCACAGGGGAAACTGCTCTCACCGAATAAGGAGAAAGACAGCTGCACCCAAGACCATCTTTTCTCTTTTGTTTTTTTTCTCATTTTATCTTTTTACTACAAATGTAACCCGAGCCCTTGGAAACTGTAAAAGGGGAGGCAGGGGCCACATCAAGGGGCAATTCACGAGACCGATCGAAACACACACCTCGTTAAGACAACAACACACCCACTTCCCCTGAAGAGACCTGGAATCCGTTCTCTTTCTTGAAAGCTTGTAACACCTACTACGAGCACTTTGGTGTAAGGCAACACGAGCAGCAGCAGAATCTACTGGACATAGGGCTATTCTTATCCGAACCAGTATACACCCTTGTGTTCACTTTGCACACCATCCGGACCTAGACGCACAGATACAAATTCACTCGTCGCTCTGAATAGACCCCCAATTTTCTATACACCGACAGCGGCCGCATTTGGCAATGGTCCCAGACCTCTCTCATGGGCTGGGCACACCTTTCATTTAAAATACAATGTACAACTACTTTTTAAATGAAAGTGATAGCTTTGAGAGCTACAATTTTAATATAAAAAAATCTTCATTTGACACGACACAAAAACGATATTGTTTTTTAATACGATAAGCACTACTACGCAATTATTATAATGCTGAAATTTTATATTATTTTTTGAGCATCTTAACGACTTCAAATGTAAAAACTCAAAACTATAAAGTTGTTGATCTCATTGAGTGCTATAACTTTGATGTAAAAAGTATATTCCTTTGACACCGTACAGAAAATATATTATTTTTCTAATATGACGAGCACTGGTACGTGGTTATTATGCTCCTGAAATTTTATATTATCTTTTAAGCATCTTAACATTTTCAAATGAGAAAACTCAAAACGAAAAAGTTATTGATATCATCGAGATCTACAATTTTCATATAAAGTTCATTTTCATCCGACGTCGTATCTAAATGTTATGATTTTTCACGCTACTCTCGGTGACACGACAGATCAAAAGTTTTTTACGTCAAAAACATCGTCTGATGTGACAAATATTGTCACGCCAATACATATAGCGCGACAGCGTTATTTTCTCGCGCCAGCAACACCGGCATGACCGGAAGGGTCGGATCTGAAAAAAATAGAAGCAATTATTATTAGAATATTCAATAAAAAAGGATTAATAAAAATAACAGGCGCTCGCGAGTTCACGCTCACGCGTCCGCGTCGCCTCCCTCCGGAAATTTCCCTGTCGTGGACGCGGAGGCGAGCCGCGCCTTGAGCGGTTGGCCGATGGGAGTGGGCGGTGGCCGGTGGACCAGGACTGCGTGCACGTGCCGGCCCCGTTGCTTTCCAGTTTGCAATCGCGGCGCCGGCTACTCATCCAACAGGTCAAGCCCAGAGCATTGCCATGGACAGTCAACTTCATCCTTGTCGATCGCTGTCGCTTGGACCCTGTCGGACTCACTCTACTCTTCTGCCTCGAGGTCCATCAAGCTGCCAATAAAATGTTGTTACGCCAAAGAAAACTGGAAAAAAAATCCGGTTATTATTTTGACCCTTTATTTACATATATAAAAATATCCACCTAGCTATTTGTTTTCACCTTACTAGTATCGATGCTCCACCAGTCTCAAAATATAAGGATAAGGATATCCTAAATTTTTTAAGTTATAGAGAAAAGTATTGATATATTTTTTATTTAGGATTAACTCGGCTATAAGCCAATCTTTATCTTTCGAAATCAGAGTTCAAGCTCTTGCATTATATTGGGCCACGTTATCTTGATTTCACAACCGTTCGATCCTAGAACCAGCTTTTCATCTACCGCTGATCTCAGGCCTAGGTAGCTAGCGTCATGGTCCTTCGAGAGAGTTCGGTGTTCCGCCCATCGTCCCTTCTCTGCCGCCGTCGCTTCCCTCGCGAACTCGCTGGTACTAATCCCCCTCCATTTCTTCGCTTGCTCCGCTACCCACTGCACCCGCACCCTCCTCCACACTCTGCTTGCCCTGCCGCTGATGTCCCTCGCTCTCTGTCCGGCTAGGCTTGGCCCTTGCCCCGGTTCGCGCAAGCTTGAGCTCCGAGGTCTGAGGGTTTCTCCTGCGTTGGCTGTAGGAAGCGGCATGCCTCCGCTGCAGATAGCCAGGTACGCGAGCGGCACGGGGGTGGCCTCCGCTGCAGGTAGCCGGGTAGGCGAGCGTTAGCTGCGACAGCAAAAGTGCGTTGATTTCTTGTTGTTGTCCCCCCTTTTCTGTTAAGAAAAATCCATGAGACTGGATGGACGCCGCACCCATGGAGGAGGCACACTATCGTCTCTCTGCCACTGCCTCCGGGCCGCAGCAACATGCCACTAGTTAGCCAAAACTCCAAATCTCACGAGGATGCACCAACAGGCCTGGGCAAGAAGTGAAGCCAGTGGATCAAATCGGGCTTGTGTGAAATTTCAGAAGTTAACTACAGATGGTGATAACATAGGTAGAATAACACTAGCGATGAAGGTGACTATTGCCCAGAAGAGCAGAAAGGGATGGCACAGGAAGAGCATAAGGAGATCGACAAAATCCTCTGACATCGACAAAATCCTCTGACACCGCCCTCTATGCCTTTGACCGTAATACATTTAGCTATATTTTTGACAGCTTGATGCAACAATGATCAAATTAAATTTAGGAGACTACATTTTGGAATCCCAATTAGTCACAACCTAATTTCCACTTCTTTAAACGCAGTACGATATTAGGTCAAACTATCAGTTCTCTAAAATCTTAATCCATCCATATGATCATGCTTTAGCCACTCTAGCAATGCTGCAGTTTCACTTTTAGTATGATCAGCAAACAGAAATACCAAGAACATAAGAATCAGGAAAAATATAGTGCCAGCACAGCATTATGTGTTACTGCAGAGTTCTGAATCATTTGTTGTACTGTAGCTTGCCATTGCTCATTCATACATTGGTGCCGAATTGCCATACTTACTTGCTGTTTAGTCTTGTTGGATGCTCAAAATTAGTAAGACAGCTCTGCGAGAGGGTCTGACTCTTTTTTTTTCCACGACCATGCAATTGCATGTATATCATTAAGAAGAAGGGGAGTTTGATGATACAAAGAGCCCCATGCCCGACCTAGAATGCGAGCGGCACACTATAGTCGAGCAGAAGGGACCCCACGCACAAGCAACAGCTATCGTAATATTACATCAAAGCGTTTGCGCGACTAGGAAGAAGGTGTATAGCATCAGGCCACCTCACTAAAGAGCCCAGAGCGCGGCGAGCGCGCTGTAGCTTGCCATGCTCCATCGCTCAACCTCCTCCTGTAGTAGAACGACAAGCTGAACTGGAGTACATGTAACACCTCGGGTGTTATGGTTGCTAATTAACCTGCCATGTCATCATATTGTATAGCAAAACATCCATGATTAGGTCAACCATGTTATGCATTAACTAAAATGAGTTTACCTTTTAGGTTGGATGTGCTTCTCAGTGGTGTGATTCGAACCGAAAACCCTAATTTCGAATGCCACCGCAAATACTTAGTCCATGCCCTGCGTAAATCTTTTAATAGTGCCAAGTGTAGGGTATGAGCTCAAGTACAACACATAAAATGAAGCTCCAAGTTTGAGTTTGAATTGGAATCCAAAAACTTGTCACAAGTTTTCCGATTTGAATTTGAATTCAAATTTGGGGAATTATTAAAAGATTTTTAAAAGTTAAATTGGTCAACCAAGAGTGGCATTTGGTCAACTATGTGATACTTGACTCAATGATACACTTGGATGATGGTTTGATCATTAATTAATCACCAATTAAGGTAGCAACAAATTTCAATTGGAAATTCCTCCAAAATCCCTAAAATTCAAAACCCTGGTTTTACCCCTTTTCCAATAATTCAAAATCTAAGAAAAATTTGGGAAAAGTTTAAAACCAAGTTTGTAGAACTTTTCAAGGGCTACAACTTTGGTGTTTTGAGTTTTCAAAGTTTTAGTGTAAAATGTGGAGCAATTTTGAAAAGAAGCAAATTTCAAATTTGACCCCTTTTTATCCCCAAACCCAAATTTCAAAATGGAGGAAGAATTTGAAAATGGTTTGAATAGCAAAGATGTAGGTCTTGGCTAGATGTACAACTTTGGTGTTTGGAGTTGTTGAAGTTTCAATACAAAATCCAAAGTAATTTCTAAATTACCAAATTTCCAAAAATGTCACCTTTTAATTTTAAACTCAAATTTCAAAATCCATTTCTAATTTGAAAAAGTGTTCAATACAAAACTTGTAGAGCTTGAAATTCTGAAGATTTCATATCTTGGGAATTTTTCAAGTTGTTACATGAATTTGGGAGTAATTTGAGAAAACAGTTTGAAATTACAAGTTTGGGGGGAGCTACAGTGCTCGGCAAATCAGAGCAAGGCACCGCGTGGCATGGGCGCCGGCTAGCCGCCGTGGCCTTCGGCCAGCTTCCAGGCGCGCCTTCGATCGCCAGCGTTGGCTTCAGTGGGTTCGCGACGAGCCACACGTCGTCTGGAGGTCGCTTTCGTCGCCCTATAAAAGGAGAGCTCCGTCACCGGCGTGTTTTCTTTTTTTTCTCCATTTCCACCGCCACCGCAGCTCCGCCGCTCACCGTCGCCTCCGTCGAGCCACCTCCGTCCACGCAAAATGCCTCACCGCAACTGCCTCGCTCCCACGCATCTCCCCGACCACTCACATCCACCTCTACTGCCCGAAGCGCACGGATAGCCGCCGTCTTTCCCGCGTCCGGTCGGAGCCCCGCCATCACCGCCCTCACGTGGCCAGACAACTCCGGCCCCTCTCCGTCATCACCAAGAGCACCAACGTGATCGCTGTGAGCCCCTAAACCTTTTTCTCGCATCAATTTGGTCGCTACATCGCTGGTGGCGCGTTTTCATGGCTCACCGTCGACTGTGGTCCACCGTCGTCGTCGGTGAGGGGTCGCCAGTGCTCGAGCTACGTTGTTAGGGGATGTAATGAGTTCGCGGGATGGAGTAGGCTATGTTGGTCGAGTTGAATTAGGTTCCTGAGGTCGTGATCGCCGGTCGGCCGCCGTGCGGACATGGCCGAGTGAAAGCTCTATGTTTGGTGTTGGTAATCAATGACAATGTCTAAGTACTAATCCTATGCCTAAGTTGTATGTAGCATATGAGGATTAGTACATTCCAAGGTTGGTGGCAAGATGGACATGGTGATCATGATGGCCACACTTGGATTTGGATGCAACCCTACGTGATCAAGGCAAAGGTATATGCTTAAGGGTTGTGTTTTAGTAACCAAGACACCTAGTGGGTGTGGTTACATTATAGGATAGATAGCCGTACTATAAAGAGGGGAATGACGCGGCTATTGAACTCCTAAGTTTCTCTAGGTGTGCATTTCATGTCATATGCATTTGGATAGAACTAATAACGCCTCGAAAAATGATTGTGAAAATGCTAACACACATGCACATGGTGATGGTCACTTGGTGATGTTAGCACGTTTGCGAAGGCGGTGGAGTTTGAGCGGTAGAGAGGGTTTGGGGTCCTCTCTCCCTCCCGCCGAGCCTGCGAGGTGGGATTCAGGCGTTTTCGAGGAATTAAAACGCCTATTTTCCACTATGTCGGAAGTCGGAAATCTAACGGAGACGAACGGAGGTCACAGTGGTGACCGGACGCTGGACCGGACGCGGTCTCTGTTTGACCGGACGCGTCCGGTCAGCGTTCAGCGTCTGCGCGTATTTCAGTTGGTTGATCGGACGCGCAGCGCGTCCGGTCACAGTCGACTGGACGCGTCCGGTCGTCCAGGGAGCTTACTGGACTTCAACCGGACGCGGGCACTGTGGCGTCCGGTCAGTTCTCCAGCGCGTCCGGTCGATGTTTCGTTGTGCGCGGCTCAGGGTTGACCAGCGCGTCCGGTCAGTCACGGGACCGGCGCGTCCGGTCGTGACCAGCGCGTCCGGTCGTTGCGACCAGCGCATCCGGTCGGTGTTTCGAAAAAGAGCCGTTGCGCGATCGGCGCGTCCGGTCCACGCGACCAGCGCGTCCGGTCAGCGCGACTTCGGCTGTTTAAGTTCCTAACGGCTATATTCGAAGGGGTACGTCTATAAATACTCGTTGGCCGGCTCAAGGCTCTCACTCTTGGACATTTTGACATACTTGTGACCACTTTGAGCTAAGCAACTCCCCTCCCACTCATCTCTCTTGCTTCTTTGCATATTCGAAGTGAGATTGAGTGATCCAAGTGCTTTTGTATTGTGAGATTGCATCTAGTTGGCACTTGGTGGTTGATTTGCTGCGGGATTCTTGTTTCTCTTGGTGGTTGCCGCCACCTAGACGTCTTAGAGCAGCTTGGAGGCGTTGGCAAGAGTTGGTGATTGTTCTTGGCCACCTCCGGTGATTGTGAGGGGTTCGTGCCTACCTCGACGAAGCGCCAAAGGCAACATTAGTAAATTGCTCGTGTTATTGCAACCTTTTGCCATTTGGTAGGTTCTTGTGACGCCTTTTGAGAGGCTCGGTGTGAGACCGATTAGCCATCGAACCACGTGGTAAAGAGGGACACAACGGGGACTAGCGTGCCGGCAAGCACGTGAACCTCGGGATAAATCTTCGTGTCATCACTTTCATATTGTGATTGATTGATCCCGGTGTTCGGTTGTTTTGGCATTCATTGTTGATCATATTGGTTGGCTCAATACTTCGCCCCTCGGTGAAACCCTCCTAACTCAACTCCGCTTTACTTTCTTAGTTATCTTTGCTAGCTAGTTTGCTTTGCTAGAGTAGCTCTTTTTGTAGCTTGCTAGTTGTAGTTGTAGTTACCTTCTCGTTTTAACTTGTGCGGTTGAGTGCCAATATACTAGAATTGTGAATTGGATAGGTGGCTTGCAAACACCCCTTTGGCTAAGCAAAACTCGCATCTCGCTATTTGTTATTTTGATAAACTTGTTTAGCTTGTCTTTGTAGAAAATTTTAAAAGGCTATTCACCCCCCTCTAGCCATCAAGACCTTTCACCGAGCGCGCGGGAGAGAGCGGGAGGAGGGAGATGACAGGTGGGGCAGAGCTGTCAGCACGCGAGCGCGCGGGCGTGGGCGTGGGCGCGGCTGGGCTGGGCTGCTGGGCCGCGCGGGCAAGTGCGGGTGCGAGCGAGCGGGCCGGCCATTCGGTTGGGCCGAGCCGGAGGAAGGAAGGGAAGGCGGCCCAAAATGAAAGTTTTTCTTTTACTTTTTCAAAAATGTGAATAGTGTAAGTATTTGTTTATTTCATTAGAAATTCTGTGGAGCTCCAAAAATAATGAAAATTTTTGTGTAAGCTTTTCAAGGTATAAACTAATTAGGAAAAATATTAAATGCTAAATTTGATTACTTTTTGCAAGTTATTCAATTAGTTCAATTAAATATTAAATGCAACTTCCATGAATTTTAGTAATTAAAATATTAATCCACAAATCATGAAATTTATTTTGACACTGTTTTAGGCCATGATTAATCCATAGAAAAAGTTTAAGCTCATTTAGATGAAGTTTGAATTATTATTAATTATGCTCTAATTAATTAAATGTTTAAATAAATGTTAAATTGATAACTTTAAGTGTTGTGTGCCTTTTTGATTGAGTGATGACCTTGGGTCACTAATTCTTGGTGATCCTTGGCACCTTAATTTCATGATTGAGCTCGTTAGTAACATATTCAGTAAGAAACGTTAGTGTTGCTTAAGTAACCGCTATTAGTCAGTAGGTTTTACTGTTTTGTGACTGTACCGCGCTGGAAAGTTGTACTCAAGTCATAAACCGTGGCATATCATCATCAAGCATCATGTTTATCACCGCATCATGTTGAAACATGTTATATGCTCGTGTAGTTCCCGCTTTCGAAGAAGTTGAAGTTGGCGAGAGCAAGTCTCCGGAGAAGAGTTGTCTTCGGTGGGTTCTGGACCAGAAGTCAGAGTCTTTGAGCCTGAGTTAGCCGTCGCGTCAGAGCAAGGCAAGCCCCGGTGCATTTAAACCCTACCTTGAGTTTTACAAATATTTATTATTTATACTATGGTTTACTGCATTAAGTACTTAGGAGTTGAGTGATAACCCAATTGCTGCACTGTCATCCTTGATTATTGTGATATCAACCTTGATACCTGTTTTACTGAAAATGCGTAGTATGCTTCGCTATGCTTATGAGTTAAGCTTTTTAAATGAATGTTTACATGGCCATGATGGCATACTTAATGAATATTGAAATATGAGATTGAACTTGTAAGATCGGACGGGTGGTTTGGCCACTGCTAACTTGCATTGGGAAAGGAGTCTCAATGTAGTGTTTTCGCCTTATCAGTTAAGGACCGTACGTTGTTGGCCCTCGCGTCATGGAGTTTTTATTAGTACTAGCCATGTACCCATGTCGGGTAAGCCTTACTTCGACTATTCCATTACGAGAATGTCTAACCTCGCACTGGGAGTGGAGAGATGGCAAGAGTAGCATGTACCCTCGGGGCTAGAATTGGGCCGGGTTCGAGGAGTACTGTGCTCTCGGGTGGCGATGGACACATTCTGGTTTTGGGTTACTCGGGTAAGAGTTGATATATGCAAGATTTGGTTCTACATATGTTGTGTGGTTAGGAATCCCCAGCTGGGTAAATGAAGCGGTTCGAATCATCGTTGCTCCACGAGAAAGGAGTCTTGGCCTTGCACCAACATCGTAGTTAAGAACTGAAATTGAAAGAGAATGAGAAAGGTCTTGATGAGAACTACTTTGATCTAGATTAGGATCACTTAGAATTGGTTAATGATCCATCAATGGTAAAAGTAAAATATTGAAAGTAAGGACTTACTTTAGTAAGCTTTTCTGCAAAAGAAATTTTGATTCTTGAATACCCGTACCTTGATTCCCTAAAGCTAGCATGCCTTTGGAGTCTTTTTCTTAGTCGGGTAAGTCTTGTTGAGTACTCTCGTACTCAGGGTTTGTTAAACCCCTTGCTGTAGGTGCGGTTCATGAACAAGTCTGCTTTGAGCCTTGTTGCATGACCGTTGTGGCTGAAGAAAGTGACGACGAGTAGACTGTGTGGCATCTAGGCAAGACATTTCGTTTGTGTTATTGTAATAAAGTTACTACTAATACTTCCCTACTACCGGTTTGTAATAATGCTACATAAGGTTTGAAGTTTGGAAACTGTGGTTTGTAAACTTAAGTTATTGTAAGACTTCTGCTACTTTACTCTGTTGGTATTTTGAATAAACTGTTGTAATATTGCAATACTCCTGTGATTGGATCCTGTTCGGAGGAAAGCAAACCTTTTAAGTTATGAGGAACATAAGTACGGCTGTCAGAGGTCATTATGACGATGACAGGTACATGTGGGCCATCATAATTAGGAGGTTCTGTGACAGTACAGGTAATTCCATTGATGACACGCCTGTTCCTTTCCTTCCAGAGCAGCCACGATCCAAGAATGACAAGGGAATCGAATCCCTTCCGCATTGCCGATGGGAGTTGAGCGCGCGACGACAGCAACCAGTCGAGGAAATCAATCCCAGGCGATGGCACAATGATGGCAAGGCCAATTGGAGCCAGGACCTGTACCATACCTCACGGGAATAGACGCATTCACCAGCTAGGTGGCGAGCGGTCTCCTGTTCTTGGTCACAGAAGATGCAGACGTCATCATCCTGCAGCCCATGGCGCTTTTGACGAGCTGTTGTCCAGAGGTGGTCATGCAGCAGGAGCCAGAAGAAAAATTTGCACTTGGGTGGCGCCCTAACCTTCCAAAGCTCCTTGGCACCCCTTAGTGTAGCCATGCCGACGAAGAAAGCTCTGTAAGCCGACGATGCGAAGTATGTGCCATCCACGGTCCACCTCCAAATGAACCTGTCACTCGAAAGATCATCGAAGGTCCACCTCCAAATGAACATGTCAAGAGGGTCTGACTCAGGCTAAATAGTAAATACTTGCAAGCTTACATGATTCTGAAAGTCTACCATGGTCTTGGTTCTGAAGCTAGGAAATGCCCAGACTAACAGTGTCGAGTTGTGTTGCCTCTATCGAAAAGAAAAGATGAGAAAATTATGCCGTGTTATTGCAACTTGGCTTGTTGTATCTTTGTGCCTTCACCTCATGGTTTCTCGGGCTCTGATCTTTCCAATACTGCTTTGATATGGGTTCATCTTGTAGCTAAACGACCTGACCTGTGAGCGTGATTTCAACCTTGAAAGCAAGATTGTCAGCAGTGCTCTCATGAAACTATGGAATGGAAGACTGATACAGAGGCATGGTACACTTGCCAGGGCGAGGATGCAACGATGGGTGGTGAGAGGAACACTGAATATGTGAACTCGGAGCGGTAACGTGACCTTGATGCCATCTAGAAGAGCATTTGCAGAACGCACCATGGTTAATTGGCTCGTTGGCCTAGCCAAGCAATTCAAAGTGACAGGGATTCTAAAGTGATACCAATCAATTTGGGCTGCAATTATAAATGTATTGCTCCTGCGCCTTCAGGGAAACAAACTTTTTTTCTTCTAAGAAAACACTAGTAAGTCATGGGGCTATACATTCAAGGTCTTCAAAATTTCAGATTCTCCACAATTCTGATGACTGATCAGTGTGGTTATCTTTGATTTTGTTAACAAAAATGACTGTTTATCTGAATGCAAATTGGTTTTGGCACCAGTCAATTCTATTGTTTCTTGCTAGGCCCATCGATCGTTCTATCAACTTTTAGTGTTTAAATTTTCAGAATACCAAACTATAAAATCTTGCTCAGGTTTATGAATTTCAGGTGTCATGAGATACAATACCATAGTACTCTACTAAGATGTCTCTAGATCATGCGCACAGTGGTTTAGTTTAAACTACTGCTAATGTATCTGTGCTGAATTTTGTACAAATTAGATTGTGTGATAAGTTGATAAGCTTGAAACAAGTTCACATGGTTCCAAAAAACACTTTGGCCAAATCACATCTTTATACACCATGATTAGTAACCACTATTCTATATAATCATGTCTTCAGAATAACCATATATTGTTCCTTCATCAAATTCTAAAGCTCCTAAACTCTGCACAGAATCATAAAAAATCAGCATTGGTCGGCTCAGAGATGGCGCAACAACGCCGTGCCCAGGTTTTTTAGTTAAGGCCTGTTCAGAAGGCTTCTCCTTATTCAAGCACCATACTATAGAAGAGCTGGAGCCGATGAAGCCAATCTTTTCAAGGGCCATTTGGTAGACTTCCCTAGAGCGGATTCTCAAAGAGTCGGTTCTCCATTTACAATTAGAGCTAGGAGCTAAAAACCATTATTCCCTATGCAATCTTCACCAAAATCACTCTAAAATCAATTCTCACTTGCTTTTCACCTTGCTCTCCAATCATAATCAACTAAAATCACTCCACTAAAGAATCAAGAAGCTAAAGCTAAGAGTAAGGGAGTAGAGCTCTACCAAACAGACCCCTTAGTTTTATTGGTTTCTAGATCATTTTAGTAAGATAGGAAAAAAGGTTCCCTACCTAATACATAAGATTCTTTAGAAACCAGAATTGTTTTAGTAAGAGAAGATCTACCAAACCTGGCCTAAGTTTTTACAAGCTCCAATCTTAAATCGAGATTATCAACATTTTTAAAAAAGGAAGTAATTTATCTTGGTCTCTTGTTACAGTTCCAGCCTCTTGTTGTTTTTTATCTCTCAAAAAGCGAAAATAAACAAAGGTACGATTGACTAAACGCTAAGTATTAATTTTTAATGCATTTCAAAACCTTTATATATCTATATGGCACATATATGGTAAATGACTAGATGTGTGATATATAGATGAAAAACTTTGCTTGTTTTCAACTCGCTCAAATTATCAATATAATCATGACGATATATTACATGCTTGTGAGATTAACCCAACCGACGAGTGCCCGAAACCTGCAAGCACGAGTACAGGACCAAAATTGTACCTATAGGGTATGTTCAGAGCGGGTGTGCTAATATTTTGCAGTTACTGTGTCGCAGGCAGATATTCAATCCACCCGCACCACATTGGCATCCTTACAAACAGGCCAAACACTGTATCAGACTAAAAGGTACCGTTCGTTGATTCGTTGTGAGAAAAAACACTGTACCATAGCTGATAAACCACGCTGATAAGTTCGAGCAAACAGCGCCAGAGAGAAGTGAACTTGTTCGCCACAGAAAGCTCTTTTCCTTTGCCGGGTCATAGTCTTTCATCTTGCCTTGGTAGTTATCCATCGAAGTCCAAGCTAGCACGATTGATTCCTTGTGGTCCAGCGTCTTGTCTTTTAGTTTAGCAACACCCGCTATTTCTGCAGATTAAGTTTATAATTTGTGAACGAATTTGTGGTTTGGAATCATCTTATTGCACAGCTAATATTATTATCTTAATATAATTTGAGTCTTGGAGGCGTTAATCTCGTTTGGTTGAATATATTTGGGGTTTTATTTTCCTCTATAAATTTTTATAATTTTCTCTATAATTTTAGTCAAACTTAAGATGCTCTGACTCTCCAAAATTCTTGGAATGCCTTATAATTTGAAATGAAGGGAGTATATGTTGCTTTCACAATGGTTGTTGTATGGAGACATGTGTGGGTCCCAGCCTGAGTAGTTGCGTTTGCGGTTGGTTTCCTCTGTTTTCCCAAGCTCTCGTGCATCTGCTGTAGTCAGCGGTCACCGGTCAGTGCACGCAGTCAGTCAGTGGGAACGCAGATAATCTCCTCAACCTCAAGGCAAATTCCACTCCTGTCAAGATAAGTTTTTCGCTGCTGCGACGCTGCGTGTCGCACGCCACAGGCCGACCGCCGGCTCCTGGAACGCCCCATTTTTCCTCCTCGTGTCCCTACCGCGCTGCACGCAATCACGCAATCTCTTTTGCATACGACCCCACGAGAATGAACCGGCTGCAGGCTCTACAGCTGAGCGTGGCGGAGTCCAAGTGTTTCTTTCCACGGTCCCCATCCCCACCCACGCCAGAAGCGGGGGCCGCGCCGGCATGGTGTCTCACGTTCGCAACCCTCGGATCGTTGCCATGGTGTCACACATTTGCAACCTCTTTCCACGGCACTGGATATTCTGTGGGCCCCATTTAAAGAAACCGTGGCCATGGCAGCATGGGCCCACCACGCTCTTTAAAAACCCATACGTACCAGGCGGGGGGGCACCCACACTCCACACACCCAGGCAGCATCTTCTCTCAAGTCTCACCGACTCACCGCCGGCGCCAGGCCTCACCTTCGCTCGCCCACATCCGGCGTCCTGCAGCAGCGTTTCGTCCTCACTCCTCGGCTCCTCCCGTAGCAACGCCTTCGTCTCCGCGCGGTAACGTTCTCATACCGATTTTTATTCGGCTCTAATTTTGGCCGGAAAAGAGCGGCTCTTTTCTGCGCCTGCTTGCATCCATAGTACAGACAGATTTCCCCCCCCCCCCCCCCCCCCCCCCCCCCCCCTTTTTGGTTGTGTGTGTGATCTCACCATGTCGCTGTGCCGGTTGATCGATTGGTATCGGTTGCAGTCCACGGCGCCGGCAATGTTGCGTTCTGAAATTTTCCCCTTGTCCGTCACATGAGCGCATTACGTCCTTGTTGCATGATTCCTGCGAGCCTGAAAAAGCAAAGCTCTTGTTGGTTTGTTGCTTCTCGATTAAACAGGGGGCTACGCCTACGGTGCCCCACGCCGCCGGCGATGAGAACTCCGGGAAGCAGGGCGATGGCCATCGGCTTCACCGTCATGCTGCTTTCTGTCAGCGCGGGCATCCACTCCGGCGCCGGCGGCTTCGGCTTGCTCATCGGCTTCACGGGGGTCCTCACCGGCGGCATCCTCGCCGCCATCGGGGTACGCATGGCTGACCACCCGGCGCCCACCATCCCGTTGGCGTTCGGCGGTGCGCGTGCTCTCGGAGCGTTCGTGCGCCGCAACACCGCCGCCGTGGGGCTCGTCATGGCTTCCTGTGCCGTCACGGCGGTCTGCGGCGAGGCAGATCCCGTGCTCTGCTTCGGCATGTTTGCTCTGCTCTTGCTCGCGGTCTCCTTGATCAACATTGGAGCTCGTGGTGAATAATCGGTTTTCAGTTCTTGAATGCGATGATCCTCGATTGAATCCTGAAACCACACCGTTCTCTGAATTGCCACTCTGATTGGAAATCAACCACCGCCGCTGTCACTGCCATGTTGCCCCGAGCCTACTGAATTGTGCCTTCTGAATTGTGCTGGGTGTTGCAGGCAAACATCACCAATTCAAAAGCCACCACGCCCCGTCTGTCTTCCACTTAGTACTATTGCTGGAGAATCTCTGTAATGTTACGTGCTTTTGTTGGAGTAATGAACTTGTGCTACTGTAGTGTAAGCGTTTTTCTTTCCCACTTGCCATGCATATTGCAATACTACTGTATTTCTTTTGAACGATGATGTAAGTCAGTAAACTGTCTATGAGCATTTGGTCAACTGCAATCATGTCTGTGACTTGAACATCATGCTTTGAGCACCTGTTTGCAAATGTCCGAGATGTTATCAGAGCACTTTGTGTTGCTCAGTATATTTTTGGCCATGAGTTTCGAGCTGGAGAGAGTAGCGGCGAGGTCCAAATTATGTTCAGGGCAGGGCCACTGCATATGTGCTACTAGCAACCGCAAATGCCATTACCAGTTTCATGTTTCCTAACCGCATATACTAGGCTAGAGTAACTGATGTTGTGTTTGCCAGTCACTTGTTTACTCGAGGCGTGCTGCGTGCAGCTGATATCCAACACACAAAGCACTCTGACGAACTTCACCTTCGTTTCAGACGAAGTAGGCGGGAACTCTGAGAGGTCGGTTTGGCAGTGATTAGTTGAAAATAAATAAATAAATATATATATAGGAAATAATTTCTCATATATATATATATATATATATATATATATATATATATATATATATATATATATATATAGTACTAGTATAGTACTCTCTCCATCTCACAAAAAGATATAATTCTAAAACAGCTTTATGGTAAAGTATATTAAGTTCGATCAAATTTATATAAAAAGATACAAATATTTATCATACTAAGTAGATATCATTAGATTTGGCACAAAATATATTTCTATTCTATATTTATTTGATGTTATAAATATTAATGCTTTTATTTATTTATACATTTGGTTAGACTTTGATCATTTTTTTAATTGATGGAAACGGCTGCGTTGATTTGATGCTTTTGACTAACAGGTGTGTGTCCGCGTTGGTCCCTCTTTCCATATCCATGGACCAACCCGATCCTGCATCGTGGAGTGCCTAGTACTGCCTTTTTGTTTGGAGTGCCTATAATACTGTCTTTTTGTTTTTTTTTTCTGTTACTATATTTGGCTGACAAAAGGAAACTACGACAGTACTGTTATATAATCCCAAAACTGCAAGCCAGTTGTTAGTTGGTGTGCCCATGAATGGAAAAAATATATATATATTACCGCAACACATGCGCACTAAAGCTTCGCTGAGATGACCTTCGTAGGCGGTGAAAAATGGAGGCATTATTAAGAAATGGCAATATATGGCCTGTTCGCTTTCTTATAATCCTATTCGCTTGTCTTATAATCTGTATTTTTTAATTTATTTTTTTAATCGGAACAATGTTTTTCTCTTACAACAAATCAGTACTTTCAGTCATGGCTTTTTAACGAAACGAATGGGCTGTCCTATGTTGTTTTTTTTTTTTTGAAACTGGAAGTATTCTCCATTACAGAATAACTGAAGCCAAATCATTGGCTACCAGGGTCTGAATACAAGGAGGGATGTGATCCCTGACCGACGTCACGTCTGAACTTAAACTAGCCCCTAGGGCAGCTAAGCTATGTGCTACCAAATTACAGGCATGTTTGGGCCTTGTATAGATCCCAAATTTAGGGTCCAAACTTTGCATAGTAGATGTCCCATCACACTGTAGCAATTTTGTTTTTATTTGGTAATAATTGTCCAAATATTGATTAATTAGGCTTAAAATATTCGTCTCGCAAAGTACAACAAAACTGTGCAATTAGTTTTTAATTTCATCTACATTTAGTACTCTATATATGTGCCGACATTTTGATGTGATGGGAATCTTCTTTTTGCATAGTAGAATTTGGGGGTGAATTTGGGTATCTAAACAAGGGCTTGGATTGAAGGAATACAAAATAGAGGAATAGGAAAAAAACGCAGAAATTAGATGTGGAGTTCTTACCAAAACAGGGGAAAGGAAAAACATAGAAAATATACAGGAACTGGTGTTTGGATTGAAGGAATTTGCAACCAAGTAGAGGAACTCACATTATGCATCCATGAGAGTGTTTGGATTGAAGGAATTTGCAACGAAGTACAGGAACTCACATTATGCATCCATGAGACACTGACGCAGGGGTCCACTAGATAGGTAACCACATGATTGAAGAGTAGACCTATAGCAACATCAGAAAAGAAGCTAGTTTATCGTCGATGGCACACACAAGACAGTGATAAAAGTGTGTGCAGCTGCCTCGGTCTTTGTGAAGGAACAAAAACCAATAGGTTTGGATGGATGTTTTATTTCATACATTCTGCACATAGAAGGAAGCCGTTCCTGTGGAAAGGAATTTGTCATTCCTTTGATCCAAACACCAAAATACAAAACCTTTCCATAGGATTGGATTCCTCCATAATTCCTTTGGATTTTCTCCAATCCATACAGGCCCTACATGAGGGAGGATTGTGAGAAACATTACTAGAGACAAAGTTACAGGCAAGTAAATCTTTCAACTCCCATAATAGTCCACTCGCTGAACTTCTGTCCGTCTCGGTAGCCATCAGCGCTTGTACAACCACAGCAGCATCCGTCTCCAAAATTATTATATTCTGAATGCCCAGTTCCACAGCCCTTTGCGTGGCCTGCAGGCACGCAATGACTTCAGCATGAGCCGGCTCCAAAACCTTCTCCAATCTACCATACCCCGAGCTGAGAATGCAGCCATCATGATCGCGCAGCACAAATCCCCACCCTCCACTGCGATTATGTTGTGTGAAAGCGCCGTCACATTTCAGTTTCACATGATCAGTAGGAGGCCTTTTCCAGGCTGCTTTGGGCAGGACTGAATCCGCCATTTGGGATGGCCGTTTCAGAGCAGAGAATTCATCCGCATATGATGAGCCAACTGTGCACCGCCTCTGGGAGTCTCCCCTTCCCGAACACCGCATCGCTCTGACCACCATAAGTATAACAAGGTGATCACTTTGCATTTGACACGCCCTGTTCGTTTGCCTTATAAGCCGTACTTTTTTAGCCAATAAACAATATTTTTCTCTCACAACAAATCAGCGAACAGTACTTTCAACTATGACTTTCATCCTCCTGCAACTTTAGGATCTCCTCGACAACCCCTTTAGCTGACAGTACTGACGCCAGATGAATTCTGGTTTGTTCCAGCTGCAAGTCCCTCCACACCCCTCGGACGTGCTCGGTGCTTGCATTTGAAAAACACAAATGACCACCATCTTCATCCATTCTGCCACAGAGAAAACACCTCGTGTCCAGCTTCATTCCGCGACGCTTCAAGTTAGGCAGGAGCTGAGTTGCCCTCGGCGTCCACTGCACCGTGCCGTGTGCCGCGGCCGCAAGGCACAAACAAAGCCGGCAGCTGGCTCGCACGTCGCGGAAACGCACGGTCACGGTCACGGCACCCACCCCACTCTTCTTTGAGGAATACAAGCATGATAGGCTTGGACAATATAAAGGGGCTATAAAACAGAGTGAGTATCTATAATACCCTTGACTATTTTCTTAAGGACTTGTATTGTGTCAACGAATGAACAAATACTGTAGTAGTAGTACAATTTAGTGAGGCTCGCTGGACACGGTACTTCAAGTACTGTCCTAATATGATGCAATCGCGTAGGTAAGCAACTTCAATGGATTTTCAAGGTCAAATCTCTCAAATCCAGCTGCAAGCAAACTCTAATATTTCATTCATGTACATATATTACTACTATCTTCGGCTATAGTACTTCAGTGGTAAGTGGAGCACAGTACTACTACAGTACGTATTGGAGAGTTGTCACCATACCGGACACGGTAACACCTGTTACCTGTTACCGAGCATCCATATGGCGGGGCCCACATGTCAGCACCTGGACCAGAGAATCGTACGCTGCATGCGGGTCAAGTACCCCATGTGGATCGCGCAGCGCTGAGTCCAAAGATCTTTGTCACGTTCGCCCAGGACGAACGCGCCCGCCCGAGGCGCTCGGAAACGCATCCGCCCCCCCCGCCCCCCCCCCCCCCCCCCCCCCCGCGCACCGCCGACGTGCAGACACGCCAAAACGAAGGCATTTTTGGCCGCTGCGTCCACGTCGCACCAGGCTAATGGCGCCTAAGGCTATCCGCACTCATGGACCTCTATATTCATCCTCTATACATCCTAGTCAGCAAGATTCTCTCCTCTATACTCAATTCTTCCGCACCCATCCATCCTCTATATCATCCTCTATCCACTCTATTCACTGTGGGACCCACTTGTCACTTTATCTAAATATATCCATGTGTGATCTAGTTTTGAAGGATTTATTGAGACGAATTTAATAGTGCAATCGAAATTTAATTTGGATTTTTGGTTTGTGAGTTATAGCATTTTTTTCCTTTGTTTAGCTAGTGGGGTCCGCCACTGCGTACTATAGAGTAAACACTGTACTACTCTAAATATAGAGTGAGAGAAAGGATAGAGTATCGTTTTAGAGTATCCAGTGCAGCAGTTTTTACTCTATATCCATACTCTAAAGCTTTAGAGTATCGTTTAGAGTATGCCACTGCGGACAGTCTAAAGACAGGCAGGCAGCTGCGTTGCTTTGTTGCGCCGCGTAGGCCGTTGACAAGACATACATACGGTCCTCCGGCACACGCAGAGCACCTCGGTGCAAAGGGCTACTATAATCCGTATATTTCAGCTTTGTTGTTTTAATCGGAACAATGTTTTTCTCTCCTGACAAATCAGTGAGCAGTACTTTCAGCGAAACGAACGGACTTCCAAGCCTGCTTTCTCTGTAAGTGCCGCAATTGCCAGTCTCAGTGGGAGTTTCACTAGAGTTTCATTTGCATTTAATAGCCTGCCACATATGCATTTTTGATGACATGTCAACGTTTTAATGAAGAGAGATAAGAATTGGGTTTCATGGGGATGAAACTCTCTTGGCACAGTTATCAACTCTCTATGAGTCATAGAATTAAATGTCTATGAAACTATAGAATGAAACTTTCCATTGAGAGTGGGTGTTTCATCCGAGTTTCATTTCATTCTATATGACATAGCAGTCTTGGAAACAACAAAATGAAACTCTCCACTGAGACTGGCCTAACAAAGATTCCGAGTGTCATGATTTCACTAGGCGTTGTTAACTTGAAATATATACGTAGCTTATTATATATACTTCTAGCTGGTACGTCACCCGCATGCAGCACAGATAAAAAATACTCCTATGTGATGTAACATAAGCTTAACGGTAATTAATTTATTCCGTTGACATTTTAAGGTGTGATTATGAGTTTTTAAATTCTAGGGTCTAGCTTGACATACAATTAACTGTTAATTATAATAGTTTTGTTATTGTTGGATCATATTGAATAGATTTGGACTTAAGACCAATTGGATTGGATATCAATCATTTTGTATTAGGGTAGGTTTGGACTTTGATTTTTTTTTCAGATTTATTAGTTGGATTTGTCTGTATGGACCTAGGGCAGCATGTTAGCGGTCTCATATTCTGTCTCATGCAGTGTTACGTGAGATTTTTTATGATGTGAAGGAAAGAGAGAGGGGGGGGGAGAGAAAGAGATCGTTGTTTTGCGAAACAACCGCCTCATTCGCTAAAATTTAGGACTATGGAACAACTATTATATGAGTTGTTGTTGGCATATACCTCATAACTTTACTTTTATTCTATAAGTTAAAGAATTGTGAGTCACTATGAGACAACTTAGAACAAAAGCATTACACATGTTGTCAAGTGAAATGCAGAGAATTGGAGGGATTTCAATTTGTAAGGGATAAAATTCCTCTTCGTCCTTTTCAATTCTCAGACATGGTGAGATTTTCCTCCGAGCTGCTAGTAATATAAAAAAAACTTGATCCGTGGGGGTCTAGACAGTTCCCGGACTTTTTTTTTTTTGCTTAAAAAGAAGATTTTCTCACAGAGATCGAGAAAACCCTCGAATCGCTGTCCCACCCATACACAGCGGCATCGCAGCCCACGTGAGACTGAGCCGGATCTTAGACCCGTGCTTTGTGTGAAACAGACGAGGGAATTTTTTACAATGCGCAAAACTGCGCATGCGGAGGTTGGGAGTTGAACTCCAAACCTGGAGCTATCCACTGCTAAGATGCTACCAGCCAAGCTACTGCTCGTCCACAGCTGACAATAATATAAAATTAATGTTTTTTAATGATCTGGTTTCCCAGCTTTGGTTTATAATAAGGACAATGAAGCAAAAATCATTACGTGCGCGAGGAGTGCTACTCCCCACAGCCTAAGCTACGAGGAGTTTAAGAAAACCGTAGTTGCACAAATTGGGGCTTCAAGAAAACCCCTCCCGCAAGGGACCAAAAAAGGCATGTGACCTTGATCTCGTTCAAAACAACATGCTCCACTTTCTTGTAGTTTCTGAAGATTTTCGCATTCCTCTACTTCCATATGCACTTTGATGCAAAACCGATCACCCCAAGCGCTGACCAAGAACTAAGCCAGGTTTTAGAACACATGACGGAGGCGGGGTAGCAGGATGAAGAGGTTTTGTGCCACTTACATACCATTTGATGCTAATGCCATACTTCGGATCCCTCTCCGATCACAAGATGAGGACTGGTGGGCGTGGGACTTGGCGAAACATGGTGAATACACTGTAAAGTCGGCCTACAGGAAGCTAGCGACACCGCGGTCCGACCAGACTAGTGCCTCAACTGATGAATCTTGGAAGCGAATTTGGAGTTTGAAAGTACCACCGAAGGTCAAAGTCTTCCGGTGGAGAGTACAACATGAGTTCATCCTGGCAAAAGTTATTCTCCACCGCCGTCATATTGAACCGACCAGCTTGTATCAATTGATATGAATGATTTCTGAATATTTCTCTCTTGAGAGATTCTTATCGCTGGATACGATTCTTCTTGTAATTGCTCGTTTAAATTGCGAAGGATAGCTTCGGCCTCTTCTATTCTTTGTTTGAGTGTCTTTTCTCGTGCTCTTGCGCGACATTCTTCAAGTTCCTTTTGCCTTCGTAAAACTTGTTCTTCAAGTTCTTTGAGTCTTTATTCTTCAGCTTCGCCCGTTCTTGAAGAGTTTGCACCTTGAGAGACTTCTTTTGTAAGACCTATGTCTTCTCCGAGTGGTTGTTTGTCTTTGGTTTCTTCATTGACGGTCTTCTTGTTTGGTCTTGCCATTTTATTTCTTGTGGTCGTGAAGATCTTTAGATGCACGCACAAACGGTGGGCGCCAGATGTTGGGTGAAAAGTTCAGGTCAAATGACTCAATTCACACAATCATCAAAATATTTCAGACAAGACAAAGTTGTAAGCAAAGTTGTCTTTATTTCATGATCATTCCATACATGTCAGAGGGGGTATTTATAGGGTCCTAGTCTTCGTATTTTACATAAAATGACTATTTTACCCTTGACCTAAATATTTAGATTCTTTATTTTATATAAGGGCGAAGTAGTCATTTCCTCCAGATTCAGACTTCTTCTTCGCGTCCAGTGAACTTGTTCTTCTTCAGATTATTTCTTGCTTCTCGTCTACTTCTCCGTCCAGCGAAGTTAACTTCATGTTGACGAAGTCGATCGGCGAAGTTGAACGACGAAGTCGAACGACGAAGTCGTCAGGCGAAGTTGAACGTCGAAAGTTGAACGACGAAGTCGTCAGGCGAAGTTGACCGTCGAAAGTTGAACGACGAAGTCGTCAGGCGAAGTTGAACGTCGAAAGTTGAACGACGAAGTCGTCAGGCGAAGTTGAATGACGAAAGTTGAACGACGAAGTCGTCAGGCGAAGTTGAACGACGAAGTCGAAATACATTCTTCGCTATACTTTTTCTGCAAGTGAATTTCATTAGAAAACTTTTCATATTCTTTATACTCTAAAGTTTGGGCTTGAGTTTTTTTGGACGAAGTCAATTCCCCAACAGTAATGTAGCAGTGTATTTTCGTCTTGGCATCAAACGGACTGAATATTAGGTTCATTTTGGTGCTAATGTTGTCTGCAACATAATAGAATAGACAAATTACAAATTGGAATCCATGATCTATGAGATATACCTATTTGAAGGTTTAAAGCTGTGAACGGCTAATGTGTGGTGCTGCGATTAGCTAAAAGGAGAAGGTCTCTCTCCCAAAGTTGCAGAATCAAATGACTTTGCCATTTAAAGCGAGGCAGGCCGCTTCTCTTGGCGACCACAGATGTTAACTTCAGTCGCTAAGTGGGACAAGTAAAGCCGTTAGCAAAAGCCTTTCATGTTGCAAAACTCAACCCCTATTTCCACTAACCGCATATAGGTCACTCAGAGTAACTGCCGTGTGCAGCGTGCTGTGTGCAGCTCAATCCCAAATCCCAACACACAGAGGGCAACTAGTAGCGGTCGATTTGGCAGACATTTGTTGGAAATACTGACACCTGCATCGATTGAAAGTTCTGCGTTAATTGCGGCTACCTTTTGATTACCAGTAACAGCTGTAAGATTCAACTCAGCTGTTTGCCCCTGTCCGCTTCTTTCTGCAGTGCCTAGCACTGCCTCATTTTTTCCTGTTGTTTTTTTTTTATTGTATTCGGAGGAAAGTAGGAAGTATGACTGGAGCAATCTGTCTCTAAATTTGGCCGACAATTCGAACTGACTGGAGTATGTAGGTATCACTGCTTATGGTCCTACTACTTTTTGTCAAAACTGGATAAAATATGGTCCTACTAGTAATAAGATTGGGAAGGCCGTTATAATACATTCCCAAAACTGCAGCCAGTTGGTAGTTGGTGCGTCCAACGGATAAAATATATGTGCTGAAACACATGTGCACACAAGCTGCTTCGCTTAGAACCTTGTCAGCATCAAAAAAATGGATGCATGATTAAGGAATAATAATATAGTCCTATGTGGTTAAGAAATAATAACTAGTATATCTTATCTGTCTATCATCAGCTGATATATTATTGTGTCCGTACTATCGTTTCGCCGTGCTTTCCGACTCTCCCCTAGAAGTGGGAGTCTCGTCAGAGTGAGGTCTGTAACCAATCAATCGAAAATCGACAGGAAACTGACGGCTCTGGCGCCACAGAGTCTCCTCCTACTAGGGCCTTGTTTACCCTAAATTTTACTATAAAAAAACGATTTTCGTCACATCAAAATATCGGCATATGTATAGAGTACTAAATGTAGATGAAATTAAAAACTAATTACACAGTTTTGTTGTACTTTGCGAGACGAACATTTTAAGCCTAATTAGTCAAAGTTTGAACAATTTTTACCAAATACAAACGAATTACTACCGTGCGTATTTAAAACGCACTGTAACAATTTGGGACGCCCCAATCCAGAACTAAACAAGGCCTGGGTATGCTTTTCAGTGGAGCTCATACCGACAAGTAGAAAGTTTCTCGAGTGCGTAGGCGCCACGCCAGCCTCACTCGTGCATCTGCCGTGCAGGCAGGAATGGCGGCGTTTTGCGGTGGCCGTGGGCGCGAAGCCCGCTCGAGTACCGACGCTCGGTCCAACAGACGCCGCGAGTTCACGCGTTCGCCAGGCGCGTAGGTGCCGCCGGACCTGCAGGTCGACGTCGATCAAATTTCAACCCCAAATTTTATTATGCAAAAAGAAAAATTCTCATCACATCTAAATGCCGGTACAGTATGAAGTACTAAATGTAGATGAAATTAAAAACTAATTGCACAATTTTGGTGTACTTTACGAGATGAACATTTTGAACCTAATTAGTCAAAGTTTGAATAATTTTTACCAAATACAAACTAATTACTACAGTACGTATTTAATGTGCACTGTACCAAATCTGCCACCTGAATTCGGCACCCGAACACGGCCTTGGAGAATTTGGAGGACGAAACGAACGTGACCGCCTCGTGGCCCTAGGTGTCGGACCTGCAGGAACTGGCGTGCGCCGTGAGTTTTCTCTCTATTCGTGTGCGTCGCGAGTCCTACCAGACAACCAGACAACGTTGATCGTTGAATCGATCCAATCACCAAACTGGCTCTAAAACAAACAAACAAACAAACATGGGCTAACGACCAAAACAAATCGTGTGTACAACTATGATCAATGTAGATCGGTGCCCTTTTCTTTTCAAGTTCCGCTTGTTTTGCAAATGTTCCTGTCCTAGAGCATCTCCAGCGGTCCTCCAATCCCACCTCTCATCCCCATAAAATTATCATAGGAGAGATAGCCAACTTTTCCTTCTCCAACAGTTCCCCAATAACCCTCTTTTTTTCTGTGGCCACCAAAAAACATCCCATCTCCGCTCAAATAAAGAGGAAAGTTCCATCTCCCCCAATAAGGTGGGGTTCATGCTAACTGTCATCATCTTCTTCCTCTAGTTCGCGTCTTCTTCCTCCGGGCCCATGGCCATGGAGCTTGCTTCTTCTTCCTTCACCCCCACAGCCATATAAAGCTCACGTCCGCAGGCGGCGCGCATGGTGTCGTGCCCGGGGATGGGGATGGTGCGACCGGGGATGGTGATGGGGAGCTCTGCACCATGCCCGTGGACAGAGGCACCGGTGGCGCTGCACCTCCGCCGTCCTCGGTGGCCTCATCGCGCTGACGCTCGGCCATGGACTGGATCTCGCCGCCGCCATGGATCCCATGGTTCGGCTCCACGACGACCTCCACTAGGTCCTGCGTCTCCGTCATGGACTGGATCCCGCGCCTCCGGTGCTGCCCAGGACCGGGACTCCGAGTCCGACCTTGCCCTGGCCGTCACGCCGTGGGTGGCGCCAACACTGGCAGCTGTAGTGCGCGGAGGAGGCTTCAGAAGAGGTCCCGGATGGCCATGCAGGTCGCTGACAGCGGCGGCGGAGGCATTGGATCGCGCAGATCGCAATGCGGGAGGATGAATCGAGGGGGAGGGGAAAAGAAAAGGAAAATAAATTAATTAATTAAAACTGACATGTGGGTCTCCTCCAATAATATGAAAAAGTAGTATTGATGGCCATCAATATCATCTTATTGGGGATAAAGTATTGGGGACCGCTGGAGATGCTCTTAGTAAACACTTGAGCTAGTGGTGGGCTTCCGACTGGCTTTGGTGTGGGTGATGTCAACGTGTCGATGTCACGTACTCGTGCAGTAAACTTTGTAAACAAGCGCGCGGCGCGTGCGCGGGCGTGATCGACTCAGCGACCCACCCACCACGATCCCAACGAGCCACGGGCCGCGATTTTCGTAGGTGTTTTCGCGTGGCAAACATCTTGCTATACTATGGCCATGTTTAGTTCTAAAAAATTTTAGGTTTTGCCTGTCACATCGAATGTTTGGACGCATGTATGGAGCATTAAATGTAGATGAAAAAAACTAATTGCACAGTTGAGTGGAAAATTGTGAGACGAAACTTTCGAACCTAATTAGTCCATAATTGGATACTAATTGGTAAAAAAACGAAAGTGCTACGTTAGCAAAAATCCAAAATTTTTTCCAAAACTAAACAAGGCCTATCTATCACTACGACGTGGCCTGTCTCTGGACACTCTGGACCAACGACTCGTGTGGCCGCTCGCCATGCGAGTGCGTCCCGAGACGTGCAGTGCCTGCAGCAAATGTCGCGCAGCAGATCCTCTTGCGGCCTCAGCAGCGGCACAGCGACGCGGTTGGCATGCCACGGACCCCCGACAGCAGCGCGATCAGACGAGTGCCAACTGGATGGGTTTGTTCTCCAGCCATGCCCATGCACCCTCTCCGTCTCCGCTCTTTGCCTCCTTGGGTATTCGGGATTCTCTTCTTCCATCCTCCTCACTCCTTAGGCAGCAAGCGGAGGGAGTAAAGCTAGCGCGATCACGACGTCATGTTAGGCAATGGTCCCAATCCTGTCTTGTGGGCAGCGACAAAGATTGGGCTGTTGTGCGAACACAACGTTGATGTGTGTCCTTATAGTTCGTTTTATGATGAGTGATTGTCAACATAATCCATGATTTAGGTTGAGTTTGTGACTAATCATGGCGTAAGTTAAGTTGTACGACAAGTCTCTTGGTTTGTGGTGTGCAGCTGTGGAGCTCGGAGGCGGTGGTCGACGGCAAGGTGAAGGTCAAGTAGAGACGTGTTGTGCCGACGGACTAGAAGCGGTGAAGGACAGATGTGAGGCTTGGACCGAGGGACCAGGAGGCCGGGTGACTAGTCGCGGTGGCTGACATCTGGGACATCGACAAGCGCAAGTGTACATGTGTGATGAAGACAGCGTTGATCAAGTCAAGATGGAGGACGATGGCATCATGGCACTTGGCGGAGGCCGGTGGGTCAAGTCAAGAAGAAAGGCGAAGGCGTCAAGCTTGGCGGAGGTCGGACACGCGTCGACATCGGGGGTTTGGTGGTTTCTTCCTGAAAATCATTGACGGGTTTGGTGGTTTCGTCCTCAAAATAATCGGCGCGATTTGGTGGTTTGGGCCTCAAAACCATCGGTGGCCAGTTTACGGGTTTGGGCCTCAAAACTTGGACGGAAGTTCTGAGGAGGAACGGATGGCACGTGGTGGCATCGAGGAGTTCGCGTCGAGGCGAAGCTATCTCATGAAGGGCGCGGTGGTCGTCGGATGAAGATTACCTCGGGTTCGACCATAACACCCTCGGATTATGTAGTTTGACTCAAAATATCTAGGGCAAAACTAGGATTGTGTAATAGCCCTGTTAAATAGGATGAGGGAGCCCCCCACCTCCCTAACCTCTTTCATTTTCCCCTTTCTTCTTCCTTAGTCCTCCCCTTAGGGATCTTGTGAGAGAGGTCCACAAATTGAGAGATTTGTGTAAGAACCAAATTTTTGCTGCGGGAATGGTGGCCCTTACCACCTCGTGTCCTTCGGGATTCGATTTGTGACTTGTGTTCTTTGTGTTCTTCGTGTTCTTCGCGAGTTCGTTTTCTCCCCTCTCGTTCTTGCCTCGATTCGTTCCTTTTGCGTTGGAGTG
The DNA here is from genome assembly GCA_022457205.1 of Saccharum spontaneum. NCBI lineage: Eukaryota > Viridiplantae > Streptophyta > Magnoliopsida > Poales > Poaceae > Saccharum > Saccharum spontaneum. The sequence continues at coordinate 13,299,769 of CM039605.1, forward strand.
ATCTATGACGTGAGTTGAGCCTTTCCACCGAAGAAAATCAACCAATTCCTCATGAGATCACAGATCGGGGCGTTTCATGAACTAGGGTTCCTTTTTCGGTGTTTTTCATTTCCCTTTGATTTCTCGTTGATTAGCTTCAAATTGGGCGATGATCTCTTAGGGGTAGCTGTTGAGAACGTTTTTGGCACGTGTCAAAATGATCAGAGTGGGCTAGTCGACAGAAGGAAAGTTATTGTGTTACGCTGGTAGAAGGATGCCGATGAAGATCAGCCTGTGAGGATTGTTGCCGATGAATGGTGATGACCGATGGAAAGGTTGTCGTTTGACTTAGACTCAGAGACGTTGTTGATAAGATCGGAGATGTTATTGCCGATGCCGATGAAGGAAGATCTGAAGACTACTGCCGATGAAGCTTGTGATGACGGAAAGTATGCCGATGGAAAGGAGGCCGATGAAAATTTCATCGTAATTAAGGAGGACAAGAAAGTAGATAGGTGTTGTTTTCCTTTTCTATATTTGTTAGAGTATGATTCATGTAAGAGTCACGTTTTTCCTTAGATATGGACTCGGTGTCCTAGTCGTGTATGGTTATGTTTCTTCAGATCAGGGTATAAATATAGACTGAGGGACAATGTAAGAGATATCAATCAATCAATATCAAACAAATTTTACTCCTATTTGCATCTACTTACTTTTCAGCGACTTCGTCAATTTACATATTTTTCTTTTTACGAGTTCTCATCGATTCGATGAGCTGCATCGCTTCAGTACGACCTTCGACAATCCTCGAGTTCTGTGTGAGTACCTCTTGGCCGTGGCTTCCGGGTGTATCGCTGTTGTCAGGACCAAAGTACTTGAATTATCATCCTTGTCGATTAACAGGTCAAATCGACTGGCACGCTTTGGATATCGGATTGGGTATTAGCCCTTTGTGTTTGCAGATCCACTTTTGCATCAACACTTCTTTTGGCACGCCTGGTGGGACCAATCAATACGATCAATATGTTCAATCCTGAGATCAACGGAGAACGTCATCACGATATCGGAAGAAGATCTCAAGGAAGAGCAGAAGCAGGCTATGAAAAAGGCTATAGAGGATTACAGGCAGCTCTGCCTGAAATCATTCAGCTTGAACAGGAGCAAAGAAGTCATTCAGAAGCAAGATCTGTCGTTGCCTCGGTAGGTTACCTTTGACTCCAATCCTGGTAAACTTCAAGAGATGGTTAATTCTGCAGTAAATCATGCTTTGATTAACCACTCTAATGTGCTGTCCAATACTGTTCACAATGTTGTGGTTTGAACTTTTAAAGAGGGACAAGTACCACCACTTTACGTTGGGCCAGCTTATCACCAACCAGAACTGGCATCGGTCAATGCTCCATCGGCTCCCTCAGTCGTTGTGGGTACAGAAGTTACTTCTCCTCCAGTTTTAGCAGGTTTGTCTAATGTTCAATCTACACCGATAAGATCAGATCTAGTGCTTTCAGGAGGACGAGTTCAACTCAATACAGATCTATCGACATCAGCTATGTCAGGGCCTATGTCTCAGAATAGTCAGATTCCTGTTAATTGGTGGGGATATGGTATGCCTCCGGAGTTGTCTGCCATCAGCTCTGGGTTGCTTCAAGTGTTTGACGCAGCAGAAAAAGCTCATGTATCATCGGCTGCTCCTGTTTCACCGATGACTCAAGTAACTCAATATGCCACATCAACTACTGTGCAACCAATTTCAGGAGGTTTCCAGGTGCCTTCGTTTCAAGCACCCAATACAAGCTCATTGGCAAGCCTACTGCCGATGCAGCAGAAGGCTCCTATTATGAGTCAACATGAGGTGCAGTTCATGCCTCAAGCTAGTTATGCTAATTGTTATCCAACAATGTCAGCAAGTTACCAACAATCGGTAAGCTTTATACCGATGAGTTCTAATAATGGTTGGTCAGGACAGTTACCTGTTCAGCATACAGTTCAGCAGAATTATCAAGTTGTAGGAATTCAACAAAGTCATATACAAGCTGGTTTTCAGAATCAGGCATCGGCAGCTCAGCCGATGGATCCTTTCCAATAGGTTAGTGGGCCACAAGTAGCGGCGGATATGCCGATTGCTGGAGATCGTGTGCCACAAAGACACGTGGAGGGATATCAGCAGGTACCTCCTGTAGAAATTCAACCAGTTCGTCGGCAGGAGGTTGATGCTTTTTGGGCCGATAAGATAGCAGAAATCATGAGAGATCAGTTTGGGATAAAACCCAAAGTTAATACTTATTCTTATCGGACTCCATACCCTCCAGCATATGATTTAATTCCTCTCCCAAATCGGTACAAGATACCAGATTTCACCAAATTTTCTGGATAAGATGATACATCGATAATGGAACACATCAATCGTTTCATTATTCAATGTGGAGAGACAGCTAGCAGAGATGAATTAAGAGTTTGATTATTTTCATAATTTTTGTCTGGATCGGCATTCACGTGGTTCATATCATTTCCACCAAATTCTATTATTACTTGGGCTGATCTAGAAAAACAATTTCATAAGTATTTCTTTGCTAGAATCCATGAAAAGAAGCTTACCAATTTAGTAAAATTAAGGCAACGTAATGATGAATCGGTAGAAAGCTTTGTGCAGAGGCTACGAGATGTGAAGAATAAGTGCTACAACCTGGTGCTGGATGATCGGTAACTTGCCGATCTGGCTTTTCAAGGGTTATTGCCACATCTCAAGGATAGGTTTGCTTCTCAGGAGTTTGAAAGCCTGGTTCATCTTGTACAAAGGATCTCTGATCAAGACACTAGGGTTTTTGAGCCTAAAAAGAATTGGAGCAAAAAGGTATCATTTGTTGATGAGGTAGAAGACTCTGATTCTGATGAAGAACCAGTTATCGGCTTAGCTGAGTGGGTTAAGAATAAAAGGCCGATATCTTGTCCTTTTGGTCAGAAAGAACCAGAGAAGTTTACCTTTGACATCACTAAAGCCGATAGGATATTTGATCTTTTGCTTCAAGAAGGTCAAATTAAGCTGTCACCCAATCATGTGATTCCATCGGTAGAGGAGTTGAAGAAGATCAAGTATTGCAAATGGCACAATGTAACTTCACACAATACAAATGAGTGCAAGGTGTTCAGGCAGCAGTTGCAATCGGCTATCGAATCTGGGAGAATTAAGTTTGACAACTCCAAGACCCAGAAGCCGATGAAAATCGATCAGCATCCTTTTCCAGCAAATATGTTGGATGCCAAGGGTAAGACCAAGGTATTAACATCAGAGGATGCTGAGAAGAACGCATCAGTGGATCCCCAACATTGGATAACTACCGATGACGCAAAAGGCAAGGGTCTGCTGGGAGAAAGTGGTAGTTCCAAAAAACCTCCTCGACCTGGCATTATGATCACTCATCGACGGCAACAGGAAGGAAGGCAGCAGGAGGATTGGTGTCGGCGTAAGGACCAATATCAACAACAGCAAGAAGAGAGACGTCGGGAAGAGTGGCATCGACATAAAGATCATTGGTGGTGCCCGTTTTTCATCCATTGCTGGGAAGAAGGCATTAAATTGCCAATTGTTGAAAATTGACCTGAGTGCAATGGTTACTATCAAGCCAATCAGCCAGAAAGGAGGTTTCACCTGGTAATCAGGGCTTATCTATCAACAATGTTTTCCTAAACGCTAAACGGTAAACAGTCGGTCACCCTTCGTTTAGCGTTTAGACCGTTTAAACGGTGTTTAAACGGAGTTAAACGACCTAAACGGTTTTGTACAATAACAATAAAATATACATATTTATGTAGGTAAAAATAAAATTTGTTAGAACCCATACATATTTACACATGTAAAAATAAAATATTCTACCAAATAATCTTGTTGGAAGAAATCTAAATCCCACAACACTTCATATAATTACAATGTTAATTAGTTTCATATTGATTGTGATGGACGTAGTCCTTTAATTCACTTAATTATGGATTAAATGGTTGTTTAGCTCATTTAATCATGTTTAATCTGATTTTGTTTAGACCGTTTAGACGGGATTGAACGGTTTAAACGGGTTTAAACGGCCCAACCGTTTAATTCACTGTTTAGGGCCTAAACAACACGGCTGACTTCTGTTTATCGTTTAAACGGTGTTTAAACGGACTAAACGGCTGTTTAGGTGAACAGTGTCTATCAATGAGTTGATCAGAGGCAGAGCATTAGTGCATGATCGGCTGGGGGGCAGACTCAGTGTACATGAAAGGCTTGGTAAGCGCACTGGATATTTTCCAAGGAATCAAGAAGAGCTTGAGGAGATGGCAAATACAAGAGTTCCCGATGAAGAAATATTCTATAGGGACCCTAATATACGTCGTGTAGAATCAACTGAGATCCGTTATCAGCCGGTTTCGAAAACTAAGCTTTCTCAATGGTGCCCTGAGGGTCTGACAAAGACATAGAAAAGGAGGATGAAGCGTGAGCATCAGGAAGACCTATACAAAGAGGAAAGCTCTTCCAACGAGAGGCCCGAACATCGGTAGTGGCAGTTGAAACACAAAGGTTATGGCCCATCGGCAGATATTAATATGGTATTTTTGTTGCCGATGGAGTTTCTGGCACCCTCTAATGATGAGGAAGAAGTTGTTCTCTCCGATCAAGTAGCTCAGCTGGCTCTAGATCCAATGATGACTATTTTTGAGAAACCTACCGATGACGAGAGACAGCATCTCAAAGCTTTGTTTGTGAAAGGCAGAGTTGATGGGCAGCCTGTATCTAAGATACTTATCGACGGAGGAGCTGCGATTAATATTATGCGCTATGTGATGTATCAAAAACTTGGCAAAGGAGATCAAGACTTGACCAAAACCGATATGATGCTGAAAGATTTCGAAGGCAATGTGTCACCAGCTAAAGGGGCAGTATGCGTTGAGTTGACCATCGGCAGCAAAACCTTACCGACGACGTTCTTCGTTATCAATGGTAAGGGTGCGTATAGTTTTCTTCTAGGAAGGGACTGGATTCATGCCAATTGTTGTGTTCCTTCCACAATGCATCAATGCCTCGCACAGTGGGTTGGGGATAAGATTGAGGTTGTCCCTGGTGATTCTTCTTACATCATCGCATCGGCAGAATCAGATACTTATGAGCGAACCAAATGCATATCAGGAGAAGTTTGGGAGAAAGAGTTCCTCAGAGTTGCCGACTATGAAATTCCACCGATCCAATCAGTCGGTTCTAAAGAGGAGTTTTAATGGATAGGTTTGCCGATGATGGAAGGGGTTCACATCGGCTGATGATTTAGTAGAGGTAGATATTGGTAATGGTGATAGGCCAAGGCCTACTTTTATTAGCACTAAGTTAGATTCCAAGTGTAAGCAGCAAATAACCAATTTGTTAAAGGAATATAAAGATTGTTTTGCTTGGGATTATACTGAAATGCCTGGATTAGACCGATCGATAGTTAAACATCGGTTACCTATCAAATCTGGATTTCAGCCATATCAGCAGCTAGCACGCCGATGCAACCCTAATATACTTCCTGACATTAAGGCCGAAATAACTAAATTGATTGAGGCAAAGTTTATTCGGCAGTGTCGATATGCGGTGTGGATTTCTAATGTGGTTCCTGTTTATAAGAAAAACAGTAAACTTCGTGTTTGTATTGATTTCAGGAACCTCAACAAAGCTACACCGATGGATGGCTATCCAATGCCTATTGCTGATTTGTTGATTGATGTTGCAGCCGGACATCGGATTATCAGCTTCATGGATGGTAATGCAGGTTACAATCAAATATTCATGGCTGAAGAAGATATTCCCAAGACTGCTTTCAGATGTCCAGGTCATGTGGGGTTGTTTGAGTGGATAGTCATGACCTTCAGTTTGAAAAATGCCGGTGCTACTTATCAGAGAGCTATGAATTTTATTTTTCATGAGTACATCGGCACATTAGTGGAAATCTACATTGATAATGTGATGATTAAGTCTGGGGATATCACAAAACATCTAGCCGATCTACGAAAGATACTGGAGTGCACGTGGAAGTATGGATTGAAGATGAATCCTAATAAATGTGCGTTTGGTGTATCGACAGGTCAATTCTTGGGTTTTATGGTGCATCAGAGAGGTATTGAAATCAGCAGGAAGTCTATTGATGTAATTAACAAGGTAGTTGCTCCTGCCGAGAAAACTGAATTGCAATATTTGATCGGCAAAATTAATTTCATTAGAAGGTTCATATCTAATCTATCGGGCAAGATCAAGGCTTTTAGTCCGTTGCTTAAATTGAAGGCCGATCAGGAATTTGTATGGGGAGCTGAGCAGCAGTTGGCCCTAGATGAAATTAAAAAGTACTTGACAAACCCTCCAGTGCTAGTTCCACCCCAACACGGGAAACCCTTCAGGTTGTATTTGTCAACTGATGATACTGTTATCGGCTCAGCTCTTATTCAAGAATTTGAACGGAAAGAACATGTTATTTGTTATTTGAGTAGAAGATTGGTGGATCCTGAGACAAGGTATTCGGCCATCGAAAAACTATGTCTATGTTTATACTTTTCTTGTATTAAATTGAGGCATTATTTTCTATCGACCGAATACACTGTCATATGCAAGGATGACGTGGTCAAATACATGTTGTCAATGCCGATATTTAGTGGTAGAATCGGCAAGTGGATTTTAGCGTTGTCAGAATTTGACGTACGTTACGAATCGGCTAAGGCAGTTAAAGGGCAGGTTATGGCTGATTTTGTCACTCAGCATTGCAATACAGTAGACTCTCTAGAAGTTGCTCCTTGGACACTTTTCTTCGATGGGTCTACATGTGGTGAAGGAGCAGGTATCAGTATTGTGTTGATTTCACCTCAAGGAAGGAAGTATGAGTTTTCATTGCCGATTGTTGCTATATCGACAAACAATCAGGCTGAGTATCAAGCTTTGATAAAAGGGTTGGAATTACTTAGAGAGATACGTGCCGATGTTGTCGAGATCTTCGGTGAGTCTATGCTGGTTATAAATCAATTAGCTGGGATTTATGAATGCTGAAGTGAAGTTTTGATCTCATATCATGAGAGATGTTTGCAATTGTTGAAAGAGTTTAAAGATTTTCGTCTTGAACATATTCCTCGATTGCATAATGAAGAAGCTAATCAGCTAGCTCAGCATGCTTTAGGGTATCAGCCTATCCAGGAGGTGCTAACATCGGTAGTTAATACTGATGACTGGAGAATGGAGATTGTCGATTACTTAAGGGATCCATCTAAGAAGGTTGAAAGACGTATAAGATTTTAAGCCACTAAGTATGTGCTCCTCTATGATAAATTATATTATCAGACTATAGATGGAGTTTTACTCAGATGTCTTAGCGGTGATGAATCAAAAAGCTTGATGGGTGAAATTCATGAAGGAGTGTGTGGGGCACATCAATCGGCTTTCAAGATGAAATGGATGATCAGAAGGAATGGATACTATTGGCCGACTATTCTTGAAGATTGCTTTAAATATTTTAAAGAATGTCAGGGGTGTCAGAAGTTTGGCAATATTCAAAGAGCGTCGGCATCGGCCATGAATCCTATAATTAAACCTTGGCCGTTCCGGGGATGGGCTATCGATCTCATCGGTCAGATTTATCCACCATCGAGCAAAGGACATAAATTTATACTTGTTGCTACCGATTATTTCACAAAATGGGTTGAAGCAATTCCTTTGAAAAAGGTAACATCGGCTAGTATGATCGATTTTGTGAAGGAGCATATTGTTTACCGATTTGGTATTTCTCAAACTATCACTACCGATCATGGAACTATGTTTACATCAGGAAAATTTGATGAGTTTGCTATTGGTATGGGGATTAAAGTTTTGAATTCTTCTCCCTATTATGCTCAAGCTAATGGTTAGGCTGAGGTTTCTAACAAAGGAATTATCAAACTCATTAAGCGTAAAATTAAAGAAAATCCTAAGCGGTGGCATACAGTATTGAATGAGGCCCTGTGGTCATATCGGATGGCATGTCATGGTGCAATCAAAGTAATGCCTTATCAGTTAGTATACAGACACGATGCAGTATTGTCTTGGGAAATTAAAACTGGCTCTAGGCGGATATTTTCTCAAGATCAACTGACAGCCGATGACTATGATACTCTTATGAAAGACGAGTTAGAAGACGTGGCAGGTCATTGGTTGAGGGCTTTAGTTAGCATTAAAGAAGATAAGAAAAGGGTAGCCAGATGGTATGACAAGAAGGTGAAGGTAAAGGAGTTTGTCGATGGAGATCTGGTTTGGAAATTGATTTTACCGATTGGGACTAAAAGTTCAAAGTTTGGCAAGTGGTCTCCTAATTGGGAAGGTCCTTATCGGATAAATCAATCTGTTCCTGGCAGCGCATATATTCTAGAAACCCTCGAAGGGGTTGTGTTTCCCAGAGCATTAAATGGAAAATATTTAAAGAAATATTACCCTAGTATCTGGATGGATGTATAAAAGCATAAGTGCCGATAACAGTCCTATCGACCAAAATCAGACAAGGGTATCAGTGTTTCCTAAAGCACCGATGCAATAAACAGGATTTACAAATTTAATAAAGATTGGATAGCCGATATCGCACGCAGGCGAATCTGATCGGCTTCCTCTATCTCTTTGATATCTTCATCGGCGGCACCCTCCACTGGCTTAAGTTTTTTCTTCACTGCTAGGGCTTTGCGAGCTTGGATATCTCTTTCTTGTTGGAGAGCCTTGATAGCATCAGGTAACTGGCTTTCTTCCTGCTTGGCATGAGTTAGAGCTGCCTCGACATCCTTCAATTCAGCCAGTAGGGCCATTCTCTTTGCCGATAAGTCCGAGATTTTCTGCTGAAGTTCAGCACCTGAGGTCTTCAAACTACCGATGTTCTTGTGCTTCTCATCGGCGGTCTGCTTCAATTGTAGCATCTCTTCTTTAAGCTGAGCCTGAGCAGCTCTATCGGCAATGCGTTGAGCAGCCCTCTGATATTGGAGTTGTCGGCTTTCTAAGTGGGCTGCTAGGAAGAGTGCCTCTTCGATGTTGGCAGGGACCTGGCCACGGATTGTTTTGAAATTGCTTTTGCAGGGTCTGAATCATCTACCAACTGGGCGGTGTCTTGCTGTAGCAAGTTCAGTAGAGCCTCTAGCTTGGACTTGACTTCTGCCGATACTATCCCCAGTGCGAATGTAGAGCTTGCCTCCTCCCCCTCATCGTCAGAAACGTCGATGGCAAAGGAGAATAAACTGTTTGGAGAGTCTTGTTCCTGAAAGAAGAAAAGGGGTCAGTCAAGGACAAGTATGAATATTATAAATCGGCTAATTTAGTCGGCTTACTTGCTTCAAGGTAATTTCTTGTCTTTGACTGGAGGAAGCAATCTAGAGTGTGCCATGTGAAGGATCGGCTGTGCCTGTCGATGGGATGTCTTCAGCTGCAGGATTAATTGGTGCTAAGACTGATGACAATTCCTCTGTGGTCTCATCAGTAATTGGTCCTTGGGATGCGACGGCCGATGACGTGCCCTGTGCAGAAGGATCGACTGCTTGCTCAGGTGCATCGGTCGGTTCTGGTTGGCTCGGAGGTGCTAGATAAGGTGTTGGGATCGGTACGGACTTTTGGCGTTTTAGCTGTGCTTCGGTGTCTGTTGAAGCTTTGCGCTTTGTTTGGGCCTCAGCAACGGTTGGCTAGGGGGCATCGGCACTTGTTGGTTGTGAAGATTGGACATCTGGGACACTTGCCGATGTACCCGTTTGTTGCTGCAAGACAGGTGTAAGATATGATATTTAACAAGTTAAATGTGGAGTTGAAGGAATACCTCTGAAGGATGGTAGTGTTTGATGCAAGAGGAGTTGCCGATGATAATCCAGTTGTAGTTCTTGCGTCCTAAAAATTAGTGTCAGTACGGTCTGAAATCGACATGGGTTAGAATAAATAGGGTTGTTAGCTTGAACGCTTCTATCAGGATCGCAGTGGCAGCTGATGGAGTGGCCCTAGCCTTAGCCAATTTTGGCTTGGTAGTGATTTTCTTGGTGCGGGTTCTCCGATGAGTAAGAATAGTCAGGGTAGGAGCATTGTAGCCGATCGGTGATATCAGGGATACAGGTCGAAGGTCAAAGGGTCTCCCACTCCTACTCGTGGATGGTGCTGGGTCATTGACCTGTCACAAGAAATTTAGTTGCCGATGAAATTAAAAGTGGAGAAAAAAAACTAGTGTTAAAAGAAACTTACTGTGTCATCAGGTATGATATGCTCAGGGTCGATCAGATGCCGGTATGTATGGATAGATGCTGCAACTAATTGTCCCTTCCACTCTTGCCACCATAACTTATATGATTCAGTGATGAAAGAGGCTGGCACCCAGGTGGACAGATCAATATCTGTAGTATCGACATCAGGGGAGAGTCACACTACCTTGCTCCAGTCCGATCCGCTGGTGATTGTTTCTCTCGGCTTAATCATATCGGCAAAGTAGAGTTTAATTGGCAGCTGTCCAAAGGCCAATTGACGTGATACTGCCGATGGATTGTAGAATTCATATGTGGTGTTGGTGTTCTTCCCACTGCCGAATGTATTCACTGGGATTGCCCGGGAAGTAATGATGGCCATCATAAGTTCATCATCCTTGTTCAAGGCATCATCGGCAAAATTGAAGAGAGGGAGAATTTGGCTTCTTCGTCGATATAGGGCATCCAGGCCCGATGATCACGGGAGAGACCGTTGTAAAAGCTTTGGAAAAATCGGCCGATCTGGTCTTCGTTGGCCTCTGTCCTAGGAAGAACTATTATGGCCTCACCAAAATTGAGGGGTGGGCGTGTTGCCGATTCTTCATCTCCAAGTTCATAGTCTTCGAGCATTGCAAGCGTTTGTGCATGTGGGCATTCAGCCACATGTTAATGAACCACCATGGGCCTCCTAAGTTGCCGATGGGTTCACCAAGTAGAAGCTTCTGAGACACTTGATGTAAGAGGTGATAAGTGGAGCTCAGGAGATATCGGCCAAGAGGGAACCTTACACCGTTGGCTAGTAGTTCAGCTGCGGGGAGGTAAACATTGGTTGGCCCTACCGATCGACCACAGAAAATGAATTTTTCTAACCACATGTTTAGGAATGTGGCGTGTTTCCTCTGACCAACTGTCCCGGTCTTCCTATATTCTTGGATATACCCTGTCCAACCACCGATGTTACGGGTATTCACCCTGTACTCAGATTTTCTACCGTAGACGGAGGCATCATCGGCAGTTGAAATATCTAAGCCGGTGGGCATGTATACATCGGCAAGAGTGAGAGTAGCTGGGCTGTGTCCAAACATGAAGGTATTTGTTGTGTCTGACCAGAAATAAGCGGCAGCAATCATCATCGACTCATTCTTTTGCATATCGGCAATGGACAGTTTAATGCATTGGTCTAGTTTTCGCTCTGCCCAGTACACTTGCATCGACCCGATTACCCTCAGATACCAATCTTTCCACCCCCTTGGTGGTTTTAGGCCAAGATCGGAAGGTATCCTTCCATAAATCTAAAGAAAAATTCTAGGCTCTGAAGGGAATTCTGTTAGTCTCTGCATTGATCAAATCGGTTGGATCTGGGTTGCCCATTGGACCTAAACATTGGATGTGCGGCTGATTGGTTGGGATGACTAATTTGTTGCATAGTTCCTAAGTTTGGAGGATCAAAAGAACAGAGGAAAAGAGAAAGAAAATCACCAACTATATGAACTTGCAAGGGCAAAAGGAATTGCAGTAAAAGGGGATGAAGGTGAAACAAACCGCAGGGACGTCGAAGTTGATTGCCATTATCTTGAGAAGGATAGAGACGCGGCTGGAGACTCGAGGTTGCCGCTAGAGAAGGTTCTTGCTGGTTGGGGTCGCACGGTTGCTCGTCGGGGTCGCCGCCGGAGAGAGAAGATGTTGAAGGTTGGAGTCTAAGGGTAGAAGACGAGCATTTGGGAGAGATGTATTTATAGGACGATTGGAATGGGGCCATTCTGGACTTATCTCTCTGCCGCGCGCATGTAGGTCGAGGGATTGTAACTGTTCGTACGATAATCAAGGGATTGTGCAGGTGGTTTGATGGCAAGCAATCATGACTCAGAAGAAATCTCGGTGTACAGGATATTCTAATTCTAAGATCGGCAGCGGTACTATGTTAGGTTCTTGCTGATGGACTATTGCTTTTGTATCTTAACCATGATCGGAACGAGAGTGATTGAAGATTGTGCGATATGTACTGAGACGCGTGAATCAGGGCTGGATTTGATTGGATTTGGTAACAGATTATGTCATGCTTGGAGGATGAGCTAGATAATTGGGTGAAGGCAATCGTTGTCTGGAGTAAATTTCGGAACATTAATGATTTTATACTCCGAAATTGGGAGGCATGTGTTGACACCATTTTTGGCATGTGTGAAAATGATCAGAGTGGGCTAATTGGCAGAAGAAAAGTTATTGTATTATGCTGGTAGAAGGGTGCCGATGAAGATCAGCCTATGAGGATTGTTGCCGATGAATGGTGGTGACCGATGGAAAGGTTATCGTTTGACTTAGACTCAGAGGCGTTGCTGACAAGATCGGAGATGTTATTGCCGACGCCGATGAAGGAAGATCTGAAGACTACTGCCGATGAAGCTTGTGATGACGGAAAGTATGCCGATGGAAAGGAGGCCGATGAAAATTTCATCGTAATTAAGGCGGACAAAGAAGTAGATAGGTGTTGTTTCCCTTTTCTATATTTGTTAGAGTATGATTCATGTAAGAGTCACGTTTTTCCTTAGATATGGACTCGGTGTCCTAGTTGTGTCTGGTTATGTTTCTTCAGATCAGGGTATAAATATAGACTGAGGGACAATGTAAGAGATATCAATCAATCAATATCAAACCAATTTTACTCCTATTTGCATCTACTTACTTTTCGGCGACTTCGTCAATTTGCATATTTTTCTTTTTACGAGTTCTCATTGATTCGACGAGCTGCATCGCTTCAGTACGACCTTCGACGATCCTCGAGTTCCGTGTGAGTACCTTTTGGCCATGGCTTCCGGGTGTATCGTTGTTGTCAGGACCAAAGTACTCGAATTATCATCCTTGTCGATTAACAGGTCAAATCGACTGGCACGCTTTGGATATCGGATTAGTTATTAGCCCTTTGTGTTTGCAGATCCACTTTTGCATCAACAGTAGCTCACCTATTGCCTTGTGACCATGTGGTTAAAATTTGGTAGCAATTGGTTTTGATTTGGCCGCAAATCGGAAAACTTTTGGTTGGAGGATATTTTTCGGACGCTCTGTTCTTTCTGAATCGCAATTTACGCACAATCTGGGTACTGTAGCGGACAGTCCAGGAGTCATGATCTTTTCTGTGCTTTCTTTATTGCTCAGTGTCCGTACTTGCGGACAGTCTGGCCCCAAGCCCAGACAGTCCAGGGTACCGTAGCGGACTATCCGCAACTCCCTATCTTATGCTGTTTTGTCCATTTCTCGCCCGTTCGATCTCTGATTCGAGTTTTGTTTTTTGCGTTGGGTTTCTAGCGATCTAAGGAACTTATCTAGGTTCTCTTGACTCTGAGTGGCTTGTGTTTTTGTAGTTTTTGGTTGTGTGCCTTTTAAGAGTTGTTTTTAGGACAGTGGTCAACAGTTCGAAAGAAATTCGAGGCTCCCATTTGTCCTCTTTCTAGTCACCGTTTTCGGTCCTTCGGGCTGGCCGCAACCTAGTGCACGGTGCTGGTCGGAAAGTCTGGCAACACCACAGCCCGGTGTGCGTCGGCTACTCGGTTGCATGGGCAAGGCAACTGTTCCGCCGCGATCCCGAGGCCGACCGAGCCCCGAGCCTATCTGGAACGTGAGAATTTCCCCGCGGTCGCCGGCCTGCAGCAGTTTGGCTGACCAATTGCTTTCCTGTCGTCCAGTACACTACGATACGACCTCACGAAAGCAACCCACACGCTTTCCTGTCCAGTCCACGGACGTACGCCCCGCTTATCCCCACAGCTGGCAAAGTCGCCACCGGTCGACCTCGTCTGCTCTCTTTTCACGTTTGGCCGTCTCGTGTCGCGCCGGCCTATAAATAGAGCCAATCTCGCTGGTTGTCTCATCATAGCGCTGCCTGCCTGCCTGCCGCAACGCGCCTCTCCCTCCCTCTCCGTCGTGTCTCCTAATTTTTTACAATTTTATCTTTTTTTCCGAAAAAAATTCACGTTTAGACCTTTAGGCGAAGTAAACTCAACTTTGAACCCTAGGATACAATTTAATCTTTTTTTCCGAAGAAAATTCACGTTTAGACCTTTAGGCGAAGTAAACTCAACTTTGAACCCTGGGGTCGACGCCATGAGGTTACACGTCTCGACGCCGTGATTCACGGCATCGAGCTTCGTGACCCTATTTGGCGTGACGGATGATCTGGCAGACAGCTCGACGCCATAAATCACGGCGCCGAGCTCGATGCCGCGAATCACGGCGTCGAACTCAACGCCGCATATCACGGCGTCGACGTGCAAAGCTTGGTTAACTGCCCTCTGCCTGCACCTCCGTGCAGCGTCCATGCATGCACGTAAGCGTATTCATGACGTGCAAATAAAGAAGCTAACAGGCACAGCCATATACGTGCGTCTGTATATGCCCAGAATCGGCTGTAGATCTCGCATGTACGCCGGCATGTGCCATGTATTCCCTGTAAAATTATACATCAACTGAGTCGGCATGGTGCGACATGACTCGGTATGTGGTCTAGAATATTCTAGAACTCCTCGGTATGTACGACCAGCAAATACGTGGATCATGAGCTAACTGGAGTTTAGCCATTGATTGATCGTGTGTGCTAAACGGAAAGGTAAAGGAGCATGTGCACGTTTGTTCACGTGTGCAAGAAAGAACACTAAAAATGAGTTGGCTAGAATAGTGAACGAAAAGCAGAGTTGAGGCTTTCAAACGTTGAGAAAAGCCTGCATGTATACATGAGTATACGTGTGGGGAGGAAGCTCGTTGTTTGACTCTGCGTACTGCATGCGTGCGCATGCACGTACTGGATGTACGTATTATTGTGTGAACCACGTTAGCCGAGCCCACGAGTCAGTTAGTGCGGCGAGGTCTAGATTAGGATCATGGCTGATGCTACCGTATGGTACCATGACGATGCTGCCGAAGAAATCCGAAACGATCGATCGAAGCTACACCAAAAGTCAAACAACTTGAGCAGGTCCAGATTTATTATGGGTCAGGTATTCACCTTCATCATCAATACCCACATGTTCATTTTGTGGCTTAGGATTTGCAAGAATACCGTCATTAGCAAGAATATCATAATCAGCAGGCTCATTGGTGCTAGGTTGGCTTGAAGGCATAGTAGTCTGGCTCGCTTGAGGTATAACTGGACAAGCCACAGATGGAGTACTTGGGATATCAAGGACATCTGAATTTTCAGAAGTATAAGGCTTAGGGATAGACACAACATCTCCGGGTTCAGTGTATGTAAGAGCAACTCCAACGGTTTTGCATTTTTTGTTTGGCAAAAGATGGAGTTTGCCAACTCTCAAATCAATATGGGGAGGAGAAAAAAATGTTATCTCCAACGGTTTGGTAAAATTGACGTGCCAAAATCCAAAAAAGGAAACCCAGCGGCGGGAGGGAAGAGCACACGCAGGAGTAGCGTGGGAGATGGAATGCCAAGCCGATCGCGAGCTTGCATATATGCTAATCCATCCTAGGATTTTGCCAAGTTAACAAAAATGCAAAGCCCATTTGCCAAACCGTTGGATATGAGTTTTGCAGAGTTTTTTGCAAAAACAGGAATGCAAAGCCCATTTGCAAAACCGTTGGAGTTGCTCTAATGGTCATTGAAAGGATCAAGATGCCCAAGAGGGGGGTGAATTTGGCTTTTCTAAAAATTAATTGCAAGAATTAAATCCTATAAGCCAAAGTTCACCCCTAGTGCATACTTGTGTTCCTTGTCATTCTACCGGTAAAAAGTTTTACACCCTAAGTTCCAAACCTAGTCTAACATGGCAATTCTAGGAAAGTAAACCAAGCAATGAAAGTAATACGAGAAAGTAAATGCTTGAAAGTAAGGGTAAGGAACACGGCGATGTTTTCCCGAGGTATCGGAGAGTCGCCACTCCCCACTAGTCCTCGTTGGAGCACCCGTGCAAGGGTGTAGCTCCCCCTTGATCCGCACAAGGATCAAGTGCTCTCTACGGGCTGGTTCTTCGACACTCCGTCGTGGTGAATCACCCAAAACCGCTCACAAGATGAGTTGGGTCATCTACAAGCTCCGCCGGATGATCACCAAACTCTCAATCACCACCAAGTCGTCTAGGTGATGGTGATCACCAAGAGTAATAAGCTAGAACTCTCACTTGACCACAACGAGCCTAATGAGAATATGGATACACACTTGCTACTCTCTAGTCACTAATGAGGGATTCTCAAACTTTGATTCTCAAAACACTACCCTCACTAGAGCTCTTGCACTCCCTTGCACTTCAAAGGTGTTTCTCAGCTGAACAAATGAGCAAGAGACCTCTAAAAGAGGTGGAGGGGATGCCCCACAGTCAAATCCAACAATTACCTGCCAACTCAGCAAAATACTCGCTACTCGGACGCGCCGATCGACATGACCGGACGCGCCGGTCGAACGTAATGGTCAAAAAACTGAACAACTACGCTGAGTGACCAGACGCGTCCGATCGTGCAAGATGCTTACTGTACTTTGACCTGACGCTTGACCGCGTCCGATCAGTGATGACCGGACGCGTCCGGTCAGCAAAGTACCTTACTGGAACGTGACTGGACGCGTCCGATCACTTCCCAGTCGCGTCCGATTAGTTGTTTTACCCTCTGAGACACGTGTCAGCGCAATCACCGCGTTCGGTCCTTGCAAGGACTGTGTCCGGTCAACCGTGCTAAAACGCAGTAACTGTTAGTACTGACCGGACGCGTTCGGTCGAGACAGAGACCGCGTCCGGTCAAGGGAAAAATGGCTCAAACGACTCCAAAACGCGACGCAACTTGAACCAAGTTGCTTCCAACTAAACTTTGAGCTTTTCTTGAGCTACCTAGTGCTAAGTTTGACAAGTGTGCACCACACCTAAACAAAAGACTCACCTAGGTCAAGCTACTCGCTCAAGCCCCCCTTTATAGTATGGCCAAAGGAAAAAAGCGAAGATCCTAACGACTATTCCGAATGTAACTTAACTCCTTGACATCCGGAACTAACCGTCCTTAATCTTGTCGTTGATCCTTTAAAAACCGAAACGATTACCATTAAGGGGCATGAATACCATAGTGCCCAAAGCAGTTATCATCCCCATGACCTAACTTACCAAAGTTTCTGCAAAACACACGTTAGTCATGGTAATAATGCGTTGTCATCAATTGCTGAAACCAACTCTCGGGGCCTAGATGCTTTCAATCTCCCCCTTTTTGGTGATTGATGACAACACTTAGATTCAGAAGATAAGAGTTGAGGTTTTCAAACATGCTTGGTTCACATAAGCATAAAGCAATAAGCACAAGGGATTAGGAATTGCTTATGTGCTCCAAGCCAACAGGGTGTACTCATAAGATAAAACATGAAGCGTTAGTACACATAAAACATAGCTCATATGAAATCAAAGTAAGGCGCAGAAGCACAACCTTATGAGCTAGAACCAATTAAATGACATGATATATAATAGTGACAAGATAGACCACATATGACTCAAATACCTCACAAGCACACATGTCACAAAATGCAAGTGCGGAAAGGTAAACATGATGCATGAATGTAGCACACAAAGAAAAATGAAACCCCTCTATCAAAACCCCCCTGAATCTACGCTCTCTCCCCCTTTGGCATCAAATGCCAAAAACAAGACTAAGGATCCGACGGGGGAACAGAAGCAGTCGTGTCGGGTGCCGAGGAGCGTGGAGTGATCACGAACTGTGAAGTATCCTCCTCAGACTCTGAACTATCAGGCTGACCCTCTGAAGAAGCACGTGGCTGTGAAGCAGTCTGGGTCTGTAGAGCAGGAGCAGGGACTGATGAAGATGTAGCAACAATAGGAGCAGTCTCCGTCACCTGAGCCTGAAGAGTGCCAACTGCGGGAGGATCTGTCAAGGCAATGGACGACGGTACTGTCTCTGTAGTCCCAGTCCCTGTCAGTGGAGGAGACACAGTCTCAGAAGCTGACAACCCTGAAGAAGTCACAACAGTGGTATGCGAGGGTGTCGGCTGACCAGTCAACTCACTGTAGGTGGCACTCAAGTCAGTGAAAGGAGTGCCCGTCAGAAGGTGAGGTCTGGGTTGAACTGGTGGAGTGAACCCCGTCTGAATAGGAGTGTAGCTCGGGGACTGAAAGGACTGAGGAACCTGCTGCTGGGGAGAGGTAAACTGAAAGCTCGGCTGTCCCTGACTCTGAGGTCCACTGGACTGTAGTGCTGGAGCAAGGACAGACGGTGGTGGAGGAACCCCAACAGTGACAAGGTGTCGCAGGAGCTCAAGATACTGCTGCTGGTTGGCTGCCTGCTGTCTCTGCATCTCAAACTGCTGCCTCTGAAGCTGAAGCTGCTGCCTCTGGAACTCGTCCTGACGAGCCTGAATCTGAGCAAATGCAGTTGCTGTGTCCTGAGCCTGTCACTGCATCTGAATCTCCTGCCTCTCCTGTGCCTGTGTCAGCCTCTCAAGTATAGCCACCATGGCTGGGTCTGAGCGGGAGGCTGAGCCTGAACCACCGGCCTCATGGTCGTGAGACCGAGGAGAGCGATACTGGGGGATAGGCTGGTAGTCCTCGTCTGTACTGTCAGTGGCATCATCCTCAACTGGATCAGCAGGCTGAGCATCAAGATCTACAAGCTCGGCCTCAGCAAGACCCTGAACGGTCTCGTCCTGCTCCCCTACTATCTCTGGGACCTCTGGCCTCTTACGCTGTCCCGGTCTAGGTGCCTGCTCTCTGGTAATAGAAGCCCACAACTGGCGAATGTCATACTCTAGAAAAAGCAGTGGTGGTATCTGATATCTCAGCACGAATCTCTGTAGGCAAATCACACGCAGATCTGATGATGAAGCAAATCTAGTGCGCATACGGTAACTGCCGATGGCCCTTGAATCCCTCTGCCAAAGTATCCTCCATCTCACATAGCATCAGATCCCAAATATCGAATGGTGTCTGTGAGATGAGGTGATGCACCACCCATAACTGCATACGAGTCAGTCCCTCTCTATATCCCAGCCTCGGAAGAAGTGTCCGCCTCACAATAGCATCAAGCACTCTAGCTATGGGGTTCAGGCTAGCAGGTGTACGCCTAGACCCCTCGCCAAACGGCGCACAGAAGCAGGGTCTGATCATGTCCGTGGGTGGCACTGTACCTCCGTGAGGGTGTCTAGGTGGAGCAGTCTGACCAAAACACAGCTGGTGAATCTTCGTATCTGAAGCAGGGAGTCTGAGAATCTTCTGTACCCTGGTGCTGTACAGTCTGCGGTCACGGTCTCGGAATGCAAAGTGTATAAACTCATGTGCAGGGTCAATCCAAAGTGAAGAGTAGAACTCTCTGACCCAAGTCCCGCAGTAGGCTCCAGTCCGTCCAAGAAAATCTGATAAGCCTGGAAGAAAGGACAAGTGCGGACGGAGCTGCTCACCAACCACCTCAACTAAAGACTCAAGTCAACAGACTCTCTGAGGTCTGAATGCAATCCCGCTGTCAACATAGGCTCTATAGAAGTCCTCATGCAGAGGTGTGTAGAAGCCCTCTGACGCTCGGGGGTCAAACCACCGACCAACCTCGACGAACCGAAGGGCCTGCACCTGGCGTGCTGTAGCTCCCCTCAAGTCAAAGTGCTCGACTGGGGGTGACCTCGAGCCCTGGGAGGTGGACGACCTCCACGACGCTGGCCCTCTAGCCTAGGAGTCACCTGAGCTCGCGTACGTCCTGAGCGACGACGCGGTGGAGAGTGAACTGTCTGCTCCTCTGTCTCCTCTGGGTCCTCTGTGGGCTGCTCTGCAGGTACATCCTCTGTCTCCTCGGTGGCCTCAGTACCGAGCTCTCGACCTTCAAGATGAAAGCGACGCTCGCCAATGTGAATCCCACTGCTCCTGCCACCTCTCTCTGCTAACTCTGCTGCATCTGCAACTTCCTGAGCTATCTCTGCCTCTGTGAGTATCCTCTTTCTCTTCCTGGCGGAGGTCTTCTTGCGCTTGCCACGGGCAACCTCTGTCAGTCTGGGAGGACTCTCATCCCCGTCACTAGGTGCACCACCAGCATTCTTGCAGCGAACCATACTGACCAACCGCTGAGAAAATCCTGACAGTGAAAGATGGTGAACTGACACTCGTGAGGCTTGGCCTCAATCCGTATCCGCAGGCTTGGCCTCGGATTCAAGGCTGATCAATTGCCACACAAAGCACCGACATGACTCACTGTAAAGATAGAATAGATAGAGCTACTATAAGCAACATATATTATCTAATAGATAAGTGAGGTCCTAATGAAAGCAAGCATATGAGATAAGATATGAATAGAACGCGATAGCTACCTCCAATCGGTGAGAATCCAGTGAAAAGATGAGGGATCTTGGCACGTGAGAATTCCCCGGAAACGCCGGATGAGCGCTGAATTTGCCGAGACATGCAATAGAGAGTTAGAATTTCAACGGAAAATTACGGCAAACCCTAAGAGGAAGATCAAGGTAACACGAAGAAACCTCGCGGAGACGAAGTCGCGTGGAGAAACCTCGATGAAGAATGGCCGAAGTGAAGTCGCGCGAGAGCTAGGGTTAGGGCAAAGTGAAGACTCACGAGGAGGGCTTTGGTGTCACGTGCCTGCAGCGGGGAGGTGCGTGGCTACAGCGGCGCTAGCGCGGGACTACGGCGCGGAGCAGCAGCGCGACGGCGGAGCGCGACACGGAGGCGCGGGCGAGGAGCGGCGCAAGACTTGGCGACGCGCGAGGCTGCGGCAGCGCGCGAGACTCGGCGAAGGAGGAGGCGCAGCACGGGCTAGGGCACGGCGAAGCACAGGCGGCACCACAACGGCTCGATGGCGAGAATCGTCTGCGGATTAGGTCTAGGGCACGGCGGAGGTGGCGGCGAACGGCGGACGGATCGGATGAGGAAATAAAAGATCGGGTCGAACAGTTATAAGAGGGCTCAGATCCGCTTTCGACGCACTGACCGGACGCGGTGGTCGCCTGACCGGACGCGGTGGGGCTGCGTCCGGTCAGAGTCCAGTAAGCTCTTGGAGCAACCGGACGCGTCCGGTTAGGGCTGACCGGACCCGGACAGAGTCCGGTCGGAGATCACCCGGGAAACTCAAGCGCATGACCGGACGCGGTGGTGTGGTCCGGGACCGGACGCGGTGGTCACAACGACGCGTCCGGTCGAGCGTCCGGTCACAGATCCAAGAGAAAGTCTTCGGGATGACCGGACGCGCTGGTGGTCGCCGGGACCGGACGCAGTGGTGAAGTAGCACCGCGTCCGGTTCAGCGTCCGGTCCAGCGTCCGGTCGCTGTTTAACACCTTTCTTCAATCCGATCTTTGACGCGACTTCTCCCAATCAAGTTTCAATTCAAAGAGACTCAAATAAACACCAATTGGAACCTGATATGAGTGACCTCACTCAAACCCTCAAGTTTTTCAAAATATTTTGCCTTAGGCTAGTACTATTTTTAGGAAAATATGCAATAAACACCCGAGGAGCAACGTATGGCCATGCAATAGAGTTTATGAACCCATGGGAGCATCAAATGCTCTCTCTATTCATGGACGAACACAGAGGTTGCTCAAAGCCAAACTAAAAAGAAACGACAAAGCACCAACCATGCATATGCAATGCAAAGCGAGAAAGGAAGACTTAGTTGCTTGTCAAATTTGATCCACGGTTAGGCTTCTTCACTCCTCCAAAGGAGGGTTATCGTAACCGTGTTAGACAAGTCCTAGATGCATTACAGATAATTAAATATGACATATAATACAATGCAATGCAAGGGACAACACAAGCTCATTTTTTAAAGTTATTAGAATCAAGCACATTTAGTTCACTTCTTAACCTACAAAAGGTAGCCTCAACCAAAGGTTTAGTGAAGATATCTGCTAATTGATTTTCACTTCTTACACCTTCTAGTGATATCATTTTTAGCAACATGATCTCTTAGAAAGTGGTGGCAGATATCAATGTGCTTGGTGCGTGAGTGTTGTACCGGATTATTAGCAATTTTAACGGCACTTTTATTATCACATAAAAGTGGCATCTTTTCAAGAACAACTCCATAGTCTAGGAGGGTTTGTTTCATGTATAAGATTTGTGCACAACAAGCCCCCGTGGCAATGTATTCTGCCTCGGCGGTGGACAAAGCCACACTATTTTGCTTTTTAGATGACCAAGATACTAAAGACCTCCCAAGCAAATGGCATCCTCCGAATGTGCTTTTTCTATCAATTTTGCAACCAGCATAATCCGAATCGGAATAGCAACTTGTTGGAATCTAGCTCCTTTGGGATACCAAAGACCAATGCTTGGGGTGTGCTTAAGATATCTTAAAATTCTTTTTACGGCACTTAGGTGAGGTTCTTTAGGGCACACTTGAAAGCGAGCACACATGCACACACTAAACATGATATCGGGCCTAGATGCGGTAAGGTACAACAAGCTACCAATTATAGAACAGTAGAGAGTTTGATCAACCGGTTTACCTCCCTCATCTAGGTTGAGATGTCCATTAGATGGCATTGGGGTCTTGATTGGCTTACACTCTTCCATCTTGAATCTCTTGAGAAGATCCTTGGTATATTTTTCTTGAGAGATGAAAATCCCTTCTCTCATTTGCTTAACATGAAAACCAAGGAAGAATGTAAGTTCACCAATCATAGACATCTCAAACTCCTTCGACATCAATTCACCAAATTCCTTGCAATAATCTTCATTTGTTGATCTGAAGATGATATCATCAACATAGACATGACAAATGAAGATCTCTCCATTAAGCTTCTTGGTGAATAGTGTGGTGTCGACCTTCCCAATAGTGAAGCCCTTCTCAATGAGAAAGTCCCGGAGGCGCTCATACCACGCTCTAGGGGCTTGCTTGAGCCCATATAGCGCCTTGGACAACCTATAAACATGATTAGGATATCTAGGGTCTTCAAACCCGGGAGGTTGATCAACATAGACTAGTTCATTTATGAAGCCATTTAAAAATGCACTTTTCACATCCATTTGATATAGTTTCATTTCATGATGTGATGCATATGCAAGAAGGATACGAATGGCTTCAAATCTTGCAACGGGTGCAAAGGTCTCTCCAAAATCAAGACCTTCAACTTGAGAGAACCCCTTTGCAACTAGTCTTGCCTTGTTCCTCACTACTACGCCTTGGTCATCTTGCTTATTGCGGAACACCCACTTGGTTTCAATGACTCTTGCACCTTTTGGATGCTCTTCAAGTGTCCAAACTTGATTGCGGGTGAAGTTGTTCAATTCTTCATGCATAGCATTCACCCAATCCAGATCTTGAAGAGCTTCTTCTACATTCTTAGGTTCAAGACAAGAGACAAAAGAGTGATGTTCAACAAAAGAAGCAAGCTTTTGAGATCGAGTCATTACACCCTTTGTTCTTGCAAGGGTGATCAATGTCCGGTTTTTCCTCTCAACTACACCATTTTGTTGAGGAGTGTAGGTTGATGAAACTTCATGCTTGATTCCAATCTCATCACAATAAGCTTCAATATTTGTGTTGTCAAACTCTTTGCCATTGTCACTTCTAATATTCTTTATCTTGACTTCAAATTCATTTTGAGCTCTCTTTGTAAACTTTTTGAAGTAATTTGCCACTTTGAATTTATCATGAAAGAAGAAAGTCCAAGTGTATCTTGAGTAGTCATCCATAATCACAAGACAATAGAGATTTCCACCCAAGCTCTTGTAAGTTGTAGGACCAAACAAATCCATGTGTAGAAGTTCTAGCACTCTTGTTGTTGACATGTAGGCCTTGGTTGGATGAGTATTTGCAACTTGTTTGCCGGCTTGACATGCACTACAAGGTTTGTCCTTCTCAAACTTTACATCCTTCAAGCCTCTCACTAATTCTTTCTTCAATAGCTTGTTGAGAGTGTTCATTCCAACATGAGCAAGCCTCCTATGCCAAAGCCACCCAAGTGAAGTTTTGGTGAACAAGCATGTCATCAAGTTTGCATCTTCGGATGTGAAATCAACAAGATAGAGATTGTTGTATCTAAAGCCTTTGAAGATCATTTGCTTGCCATCTATCTTTGAGACTACCACTTCATTTGGTGTGAATAGGCATTGGTAGCCAAGGTCACAAAGTTGCCCAACGAATAGCAAGTTGAAACTCAATGAAGCAACATAGAGCACATTTGAAAGAGAGTGATCATTTGATATTGCAATCTTGCCTATGCCCTTGACTTTGCTCTTTGAATTATCTCCAAATGTGATCTTCTCTTGGCATACCCCATTCTCTTCAAGTGAGGTGAACATATGAGGGTCACCGGTCATATGTTGAGTGCAACCACTATCAATAACCCAATGAGATCCACCGGTCTTGTAGTTCACCTACACACAAGAGATCAAGCTTTTTGTTTAGGGACCCAAACTTGAGAGGGACACTTGACTTTCTCAACTAGTGACTTGGCAATCCATATTTTTTTAGGCCTATTCTTGTTTGGGAGACCCAAGAACATGACTTTCATCTTTCCACTTGAATCTTTTCTAAGCACGTAATGAGCATTGAAGGCAAAGGGTCTAGCATGCTTGGCAAGGGTTGTGGTGGTGGAGTTTTGCACTCATGAGCAAAATAGCCCTCTTGTCCACACTCAACACATCTCTTTGGCTTGGTCTTTGACTTGCTTTGTTGTTGTTGAGCTTTAGCCTTCTTCTCTTGATTTGCCAAGTAACCAATGCGACTTCTATCCATCTTCATGATAGTGTTCATGAGTAGCTCACTTTGCAAATATTGGCCTCTTGTGAACTTGCTTAGGCCGGTCTTGAGATGCTCTTTCTCTTGCTTGAGCTTTTGTTCTCTTCAATAAGTGACTCATTTGATGTTTGCTTTTCAAGAGCCATCAACCCTTTTAGTTTCTTGTTCTCATTTGTAAGCATCTCATTCTCACTCTTGAGCTTGGCATAATCATCATAGTTGTTGAACTCAACCACACTCTTGCCTTTGCCACTAGAGCCTTGCTCAATGCTTTCAATGATCAAGTCATCACATGATGTAGCTATATCAATCTTAACAACTTGGTTAGTAGCATCATGTGTCTCAAGAGAAAGCTTATTAGCAACAACAAGACTATCATAATTGATTTTCAAAGTAGTGTATTTGTCTTTTAGCGAGTTGTGCCTAGTATTGAGCTCATCATGCTTCTTCTCAAGTTTATCATGTTCATCTTTAAGCTCTTTGTTAGAAGTTTTGAGCTCCTTGAGAGTAGAAGACATAATTTCATTTTGATCTTTGAGCTCATCACTAGTATTTTGTGCATTTTCAAGCTTAGATGAAAGTGAGTCATTTTCATTTTGGAGCTCATCATTTTCATTTCTAGTTCTTCTTATGACTTTAGAGTATTTGTTCAACAATTTTACAAGTTCATCATAAGAAGGTGCATCATATTCATCATCACTATCACTATCATCATCATCACTATCATTATTTTGTACCTTTCATTCACCCTTGGCCATAAGGCATAGGTGAGTAGTGGACGATGATGGTGAAGGCGGCGGTGAAGGTGGTGATGAAGATGTCAGTGAAGATGATGGTGGCCCAATCACAAATGCGGTAACCTTCTCTTTCTCATCATCGCTCTCATCACCGGAGGACTCACATGATGATTCAATGTCGGTGAGCCAATCACCAACAATGTAGGCTTTGCCTCCCTTCTTCTTCTTGTGGAACTCTTTCATCTTGCCATCCTTCTTGTATGGCTTATTCTTCTTCTTCTCATCTTCTTCATCACTTGAATCATTTTTCTTGCCCTTGTTCTTGTTCTTGTACTTGTCTTTTAGAGGCCTAGGGCATTGATGAGCTAAGTGGCCAATTTCACCACAATTGTAGCAATCTATCTTGGATATGGGCTTCCTTTTGCTACTTGTGAAGAACTTCTTCTTCTTGCCATCGAACTTGATGCCACTCTTGTTGAGCTTCTTTAGCATCTTGGTGGTCTTTTTCACCATGAGTGCAAGTGATGCATCATCAATATCACTTTCACTTGAGCTTTTCTTGCACCATCATGGCTTGGCCCTTCTTCTTTTTCTTATCATGACTAGCTTTGAAGGCCAAGTCCTTCTTCTTGGAAGATGATGAGCCCTCTTCCGGAGTGATGTGCATGTACATCTCATATGCATTGATCTTCCCTAATACTTGTGTCGTTGTTGTGGTGGAGAGATCACTTTGATGAAGTATGGTGACAATATGACCATACTTCTCAACGGGAAGAACGTTCAAGATCCTCCTTGCAACATTTGATTGGCTCATTTGGGTGAGCCCAAGAGCATTGAGATCCTCTAAAAGAACATTCAATCGAGTGTACATGTCATTAGCACTTTATTTAGGAAGCATCTCAAAAGAATTAATTTTCTTTAAAGCAATATGATAGCGTTCCTCACGCTCACTCTTAGTTTCCTCATGGAGAGCACAAAGGTTTTCCCACAATTCATGAGCGTTTTTTGCATTACGCACACGATTGAAGATATTCTTGTCTAGGCCCTGGTAGAGTGCATTTTTGGCCTTTGCATTCCACCGATCGCACTTCTCCTCGTCACCACTTGGGTTGGTGGGATCCTTGATAGCGGGAAGCCCTTCGGTTGCGGCTCTAAGACACCCAACATCTATGGCTTCGAGGTACGCCTCCATTCGGATTTTCTAATATGGAAAATCGTCTCCCTCAAAGATGGGAGGTGGTCCTTCCCCATTAGACATCTTGCTCTAGGTGGTGAAGCCTAGATTAGGAGCAACTCGGCTCCGATACCAATTGAAAGGATCAAGATGCCCAAGAGGGGGGGTGAATTGGGTTTTTCTAAAAATTAATTGCAAGAATTAAATCCTACAAGCCAAAGTTCACCCCTAGTGCCTACTTGTGTTCCTTGTCATTCTACCGGTAAAAAGTTTTGCACCCTAAGTTCTAAACCTAGTCTAGCATGACAATTCTAGGAAAGTAAACCAAGCAATGAAAGTAATACGAGAAAGTAAATGCTTGAAAGTAAGGGTAAGGAACACGACGATGTTTTCCCGAGGTATCGGAGAGTCGCCACTCCCCACTAGTCCTCGTTGGAGCACCCGCGCAAGGGTGTAGCTCCCCCTTGATCCACGCAAGGATCAAGTGCTCTCTACGGGCTGGTTCTTCGACACTCCATCGCGGTGAATCGCCCAAAACCGCTCACAAGATGAGTTGGGTCATCCACAAGCTCCGCCGGATGATCACCAAACTCCCAATCACCACCAAGCCATCTAGGTGATGGCGATCACCAAGAGTAATAAGCTAGAACTCTCACTTGACCACAACGAGCCTAATAAGAAGATGGATACACACTTGCTACTCCCTAGTCACTAATGAGAGATTCTCAAACTTTGATTCTCAAAACACTACCCTCACTAGAGCTCTTGCACTCCCTTGCACTTCAAAGGTGTTTCTCAGCTGAACAAATGAGCAAGAGACCTCTAAAAGAGGTGGAGGGGATATATTTATAGACCCCATAGTCAAATCCAACCGTTACCTGCCAACTCAGTAAAATACGCGCTAACCGGACGTGCCGGTCGACGTGACCGGACGCGCCGGTCGAACGTAACGGTCGAAAAACTGAACAACTACGCTGAGTGACCGGACGCACCGATCAGGGACGAGCGGACGCGTCCGATCGTGCAAGGTGCTTACTGTACTTTGACCTGACGCTCGACCGCGTCCGATCAGTGATGACCGGACGCGTCCGGTCAGCAAAGTACCTTACTGGAACGTGACTGGACGCGTCCGATCACTTCCCAGTCGCGTCCGATTAGTTGTTTTACCCTCCGAGACACGTGTCAGCACAATCACCGCGTCCAGTCCTCGCAAGGACCGCGTTCGGTCAACCGTGCTGAAACGCAGTAACTGTTAGTACTGACCGGACGCGTCCGGTCGAGACAGAGACCGCGTCCGGTCATGGGAAAAACGGCTCAAACGACTCCGAAACGTGACACAACTTGAACCAAGTTGCTTCCAACTGAACTTTGAGCTTTTTTAGAGCTACCTAGTGCTAAGTTTGATAAGTGTGCACCACACCTAAATAAAAGACTCACCTAGGTCAAGCTACTCGCTCAAGCCCCCCTTTATAGTATGGCCAAAGGAAAAAAGCGAAGATCCTAACGACTATTCCGAATGTAACTCAACTCCTTGACATCCGGAACTAACCGTCCTTAATCTTGTCGTTGATCCTTTAAAAACAGAAACAATTTCCATTAAGGGGCATGAATACCATAGTGCCCAAAGCAGTTATCATCCCCATGACCTAACTTACCAAAGTTTCTGCAAAACACACGTTAGTCATGGTAATAATGTGTTGTCATCAATTGCCGAAACCAACTATCGGGGCCTAGATGCTTTCAGCCATGCGAACTACCTTACTATGAACATGTTGGTTGAACATTGGAAGAAGTTCTTGATCTGTTGTGACTTGAGGGAAGATCTTTTGGAGTTCATCATAGTAAAAAATAGATACTACTTCATTGTATCCATGTGAATATGCATCGACAATTTCTTCGACAAGATCTTTAAAATTGCATCGATCAGCATCAACAACCTTGGAGATATGAAAGCATGCAAACTCCTTCCTACGCTTTTTAGAATTCCCTGAAAGTCTGATATTCAGCAGGTAGCTGGACTCAGGGTCCATCCTATGAATTACTATGCTATCAAAACTATGCACACCCATCAAAGTCTACTCATTCGTGCTCCTAATCTTCTAATCGACAAGAGATAAAAAGAGAAAAGGAAGAGCAAAAGCAATTACCCTGAAGGAAGCCAGGATGTGTCGGGGCTATGTACCGGTGTCGCCATGCCTCCTCAGACCATGTGCACTGAGGAGGGGCGGTCGGTTGGGTTGGAGGAGAGGCGTCCTGGCGTCAGTCGGCGTCCAGCTGGTGACGGGTGGTGGCTTCCCGGTGGGTCGGTGTCCGGCTGGTGGCGTCCGTTCGATGGTGGGTCGGTGGCGGCGGCGACCAGTCCTGTGGGTGGCGGTGGCGGTGTCACCTGATCCTGCTGGAAATGGCGGCGGCAGTGCCTAGCACTAGGCTTCTCAGGCGAGCGCTTGCTCGGCACTGGAGGGTACAACACTGATGTGCTCGTCCCTGCTCGAGCCCCTGGCTCGGAGCGCTGGGAGTGCTAGGCACTGGATGCGCCTCTGCCCTATTCTCGTGTGGAGGATGAGTGACAAGCACCGGCCAGCATCGAAACGAAACAGAGGAAGAAGACGCGGGTCTGCACGCGCTCGCCAAGAATCGCACGGAAAGGCCGGGCACGGACTGCAGCGCGGAGCTGCATGACGCTGAGCCGGCCTGCAGCAAAGTGAGTGGACGAGGTCCAGGGGCAAACGGCGAGAGCCGCTCTAAGGAGCGTGCACGGCGCCTGGCGCCTACTTGGATAGCACTGTCGCTGAGCCTGCTCCTATGCTCGGTGCGGGTGACAGCGGTGGCGCCGCCCGATCCTGCAGGAAGCGGCTGCGGCGGCGCCTGGCCCCACGAGTGGCGGCGGTGCTTGGCCCCGCGAGTAGCGGCGGCGCCCAGCCGCGCGGGCGCGCAAAGCTCCGGCGCGGGGCGTGGGATCGTCGGCTGCGCGCGGGTCGGGTGCGAGCTAGGGTTCCTCGGGGTTTTCCTTTTTTTTCCGTGTGTGAGCGCTGAATTGAGCCGAATTGTTTTGACTGGGAAGGGATCGGCCACTGCTTTCATCTGGAGCAGGCAGGGGCAAAAGCGTACACCGCTGTCATGTGAACACGGAGACCATGGCCACGCCGTCTGCTCAGTGGCACTTAAGAAAATAAAGTATGAAACAGATGGCAGTTAAGGAAACAGTCCTCGTGACGGTAATGGCAGTTAAGAAAACAAAAAACACAAATTGATGGCAGATAAGAAAAGCTATTATTTTTTATGGCAATGAAGAAAGTCGTATAGATTTTGATGCAATGAGCAAATTTTCTCAAAAAGAAATGTTTCTGCACCCCCCCCAAAAAAAAAAGGTTAAAAGGGAGAGTGTGTGTGTGTTTTTTTGCGTATGCGTAAAAAGGGCGTGCTGGTGTGTGCATAACTGCATAATATAATCACCACGCTTGCTTTGGTACCAGGGTGCAACTTTGGCATATATAGGCAAATGAAGGAAGAGAGCGGTGGTGTGGTGCGAAGAACCATCCCAAGCTTAATCAGCCAACGTCTTCTGAGCTGAACCTCACAATTAACCTGGCTATACTAATCCATTTTGGGAGAAAAAAAAGGACAGGATGAAAACCTCGTGAAAACAGATAATAGATTTTTTTAGTAGGATCACTACCGGAAACGTCTAATTTGCCTAGTGTAAAAAGGTTTGCCGAGTGTAATATGTCGGGCACTCGGCAAACAGATCATTTGCCGAGTGTCACACTCGGTAAAGAACGACACTAGGCAAAGGTAGCCTTTACCGAGTGTCAAATACTCGGCAAAATTGGGCACTAGGCAAACCTGCATTTTGCCTAGTGCCGGACACTTGGCAAACGTTTGACACTCGGCAAACACCGACAGCAGCTGACGTCCATACCCTGCCGTTTGAGTTTGCCGAGTGTCACACGGCCGATACTCGGCAAACATATGCTTTGCCTAGTATCAAGGGTTTGACACTCGGCAAAATGATCTTTTGCCGAGTGTTACACCTTGGCACTAGACAAACTAATTTTTTTTTGATTTTGACCTTCCAAATTTTTCTGTAGTCGTCCTATAGTACCTTGAACTACATGTTCAAATTTAGCACATTTCTCGGACCTTTTGCTATATTTTTTAATTTATTTCATTTAATTGAATTTTTTTGGATAAAGCAAATTTGAACTGCTGGTGGATCGAATAATAGAATTTAATGAATGGAAAAATGATATTCATGTTATTGAGTCTAAAGTGAGGCCGTATCCAGGAACGGACCAGAAATTCCGTACATCTTGTTCACGAAACATGAGCACGAACTTGTGAGCGAGTTGGTTTTAAATTCTATAAAAAGCAAACGAAGTCCGAAAATCATGAAACTTGACAAGATATCGTGATATTGTATATGAAGGTTGTAATAAAAATTTGAGAAGGTTTCACGCAAATTGTCACGGCGTTGCTTACAAACCAAGACATCTCCGTATAATATATAGATATCATATGTGGAGATGTCTGGGTTTGTAAGCAACGCCGTGACAAACTTGCGTGAAACCATCTCAAATTTTTATCATAAACTCCACATACGATATCACGACATCTTGTCAAGTTTCATTATTTTCGGACTTCGTTTGTTTTTTATAGAATTTAAAACCAACTCGCCCACAAGTTCGTAGTCATATTTCGTGAATAAGATGTACGAAATTTCTGGTCTGTTCCTGGATATGGCCTCACTTTAGACTCAATAACATGAATATCATTTTTCCATACATTAAATTCTATTATTCGATCCACCTGCAGTTCAAATTTCCTTTATCCAAAAAAAAATCAATTAAATGAAATAAATTAAAAAAATATAGCAAAAGGTCCAAGAAATGTGCCAAATTTGAACATGTAGTTCAAGGTATTATAGGAGGATTACAGAAAATTTTGGAAGGTCAAAATAAAAAAAAGTTTGCCTAGTGCCGAGGCCTGATACTCGGCAAAGGGTGTTTTTGTCGAGTGTCAGACGCTTGACACTAGATAAACTGGATAGTTT
The DNA here is from genome assembly GCA_022457205.1 of Saccharum spontaneum. Lineage (NCBI taxonomy): Eukaryota > Viridiplantae > Streptophyta > Magnoliopsida > Poales > Poaceae > Saccharum > Saccharum spontaneum. The sequence continues at coordinate 13,331,580 of CM039605.1, forward strand.
GCCGAGTGCCCTGCTCTAAAACTCGGTAAAGGCCCTAAATAGATTTTTTCTGTAGCTCTGTGCCGTGGCCCAGGCAACAGAGACAGCCACACGAGCTATCCAGCACCACCAGCCCGTGATCTCCCTCCCCTTCCCCAAACAAAGACAGGCACACGAGCTTGAAGTCCAGCCTTCTGCACCGCTAGGCCACAGCCAGCGCCGCCGGCCTCCAGCACCACCAGCGCCGCCCACCGTCCCCAGCCACGCCCCCTGCCATCACCGCCATCCCCCAGCCATTAGCCTCCGCCTCCGCCTACCAGATCGGTCGCCCTGCCCCCAGCCACCAAATCCGCTGCTCGCCACCCCCAGGCCCCGGCCACCAGACTCGTCGTCCCCAGATCCCAGCCCCGCCGTCCCCATCCACCAGGTTCGGATTTCCCGTTTATCCTCTCCCTATGGACTCATCCTCTAAAGAATTTCTTCAGATCTGAATACCCATGATTGTGTAGGGTATTGTTGCCTAGGCTTTTGGGGTGACCACCAGGAAATTGGTTGCTGCTGCTGTACGTAAGATGATGGCTCCAAGGAAATTTCTTTTTTTTTGTATGGTGAAATTTTTATTTTTCATTTTTTATTTGGTCTGAATCAAATTGGGTTATTTAATTTACACCAGTTGGGAGAGGGAAAATATTGTCAGAGATAATTTCTGAAGCATCCACCGTAATTGCTGTGCAAGCTTCCATCCTGCTGTCCTCAAATCCTATACATTGTGCTGGTTAGTTATCTCTCTGAATTTTTTTGCTGTACTGACTATTGCATCTGGTTCAGACTGTATACTGGATGACATAGTACGTAGGGATGTATTAATGCTTTACTTCTAATAATGATTTCCAATGTTAACTATGCATTTCTTGCCCTGGGGAGCAAAGTCCACAGTTTCCTGTCAAAAAACTATGCATTACTATTATTGTTCTGATGGCAAATTGTTCATTGATTTGCGTCTGAAAATATTAGTTCCATACTTTGTACAAGACAGTAGATAGAATTTACTAGTTTAGTGTTTTGTTAGGACCGGTTTAGTGTTTCACACGGTACTGCATGTGAGTGTATTTTTTAGTAGGACTGCATGTGGTTCACTGAATATGGTGGGACTGCATGTGAGTGTATTTTAGAATTGGATGTGGTGTCTAATGTGCAGTGAGCTATTTGTTCTTTAGATCTCCAAAAAGACATGATTGTCCTATATGCATTTTTTCATACTGCCTATAGTTAAGCCCTTTATAGCTGCTCTTAAATTCTTGGTTGAAATATTAGAGCTCCACATGGATATGGATGTTCCATTATATATCCTTATATGTGCTTCAGTAGCAAGTTCCATGGATAAAAGTTGTCAAGTGTTAGCTAAAAACAGCATTGAAAATTATTTGGTTAGATAAGATTTTGTAGTGATCCCCATGTGTATCCTACGGTGTATGCACATTGGGGGGGCATATGCCCTTAGGGGCAAAATCAACATTACTCGTGTATCTGCTTTAAATAACCTATGCAAATCTCATGTGTTAATAGCCTGTGCAAGTAAAATTGGATTTGGCAGATTGGTTGATATATCAATTTAACTAAAAATAGCCCCTGTTAACTTGCTAGTAAATATACTTGGTTCTGTTCATTTTTCACTTATTGGCATTAAGTAATCATATCATAATTAGTTAGGTCTCTGTAGTTTTGTAATCTCAATCCTAAGTAAGCAAGTTATTAAACTGGAAGTTACATGTTCTCCTGGAGCATGATATATTTTTAGCAAGCAAAAGCAAAACCTTGGAAGTAGTGCAGTGTACTCAGTACTACACACAAATCTCACCGATTCCAGACATCGATAGCAATATACCACTGTTTGGAATGCACCATGCCGATTCATTTTTTTTTCAAACGAACCGAGCATGAGAGCGTGCTGATTCAATATTCAAGCATAGTTTCTTCCAGAAGTAGCTCATATGATACTGTAGATAAATGGAGATCAGCAAGCATTTTCTGCTTCCAGAACTCAAAAGAAACTTACCTAATGTTTGTCAGACAAACATTTTTTCTCAAACGTCACCAATCAATCATTTGTTAATTTAGTCAAACTGTGGTTAGTAACCAAAGAACCTGTTTTAAGCATCTAATACTTAAGACTGTTGGGCTGTTGAAAAAAAGCCATTGCTGCTGCAGCTATAGTTGTTTTTCCTCTCCCAAATCCCTGCAGTGGCCGCAGCAGCAGACTGCAGCAGCATCTTTTCCTGTAGCCAAACAAGCTGTATATTCTTTCCCGTTGTTTTTTTCTCTAAATTTATGCAGCGTGCATAGACATAAAGTCGCGGAGGTGCTCATCAGTCATCACCCCAAAACAATATTTTTCGTGGGCAGTTCAGCAAGCATTATGTTGCATTTTGTATCTATGTTATTTTGAGGCTTATGTTATTTTGTTTCTAATACATCTTGTTCATTCTTTTTAATTGCAGGTGATTGAATAAAGATGGCAGGCAACCGTCAGAGGAGGGTGAACTCGATTTACGAAAGAACACGCCCTTCATCGCCCGATGCAGATGAGGAGCCGTCGGAGAGGACGAGGAGGAGCAGGAGCAGCAGCCGCAGGAGTTCCACGTCGCCTCCCGCCACGGCACGTGAGGAGGAGGAGGAGCACGTGACGCCCGGGACCGACGAGGTGGCACACGGGGACGAGGAGGAGGCAGTAGCGGGTTTCGCTTTCTCTGGTTCGTCGAGTATCTACTTGCGAGGACCCGCGAGCCTCCCTCCGCGATCGATACCTCCTCATAGACGCCCGCTGATTCGACCCGAGGGGGAAAAGTAAGGAACTTAAGATATTATCACTACTTCTTCATATGATATGTTGAAAATCATAATAACTTGTGCAGGGGTTGGACGATTGTAGAGTCTACAGGTTGTCACACACGCCAAGTCAATGGCATCCTCGGTCTTTTGGTCAGGGAACACTTCCCTGGCCTGGTTGAGTTCGCCGGGAAGACGGAGCCGGCCTACACGTTTGACCGCTACGCCGTCGCCCCCGATGCTGAAGATCTACATGGCAGGGAATTCAGCAACAAGGCGGAGCGGGTGACGGAGGAGCTGTGGGTAAGTCTTTGTCACACTACATTGCTCAATACATCGCATTCGTTGAATATTTTTTAAAATGAATGGAAACATCACGTTTATATGCAGGATTTCTTCAGATGTCAGGCAGGATTTGAGGACAAGGCGGCTTTGGTGGCTATCAAAGAATGTAAAACACTCGTGAAGCACCTGCACTATGAGTCGCGCGTCCAGGCCATCATAACATACTACGGGGCGTACCTTGGAAGGAAGGTCACCAAGAAAGATGCAAGAGAGATGATGCTGACCAAGGAACAGTACATGGAGGTAAGCTTAGTCAAACATTAATACTGGTTTCTTCTGAGCTTAGGTGGGCTTAATCTGAACTTCTTATATGTCATGTACTTGATGATGTGCAGGTGATTTCGTGTTGGTGCTCCGCGCATCCCGATTGCTGAGAAGTGATCGTTGACAAGTGGTGCTCCCTCGAGTGGAAGGAGACGCACGTCGCTTGCCGGGAGCGGCGTTTGATGATGCCAGGTGTAGCACATCATCAATGCAGCTGCAACCTCAACGGATACAAGCAAACATGGGTATGAGAATTCATTTATTTATTCTAACGCTCAATTCTGCATAATTTTCTAAACATCTTGCTGTTTTTCTCGCAGTCGGCATCACATGGTGGCCAGGAGTGCTCGGACTTCATGGCATATGCTATGGCCCACAAGGGCATGGCGACGTCTGACGTCTCCTACAACCCGGAGGACCCTCCATCGGCGTACAGCAACGCGACTGTCCACAGCCGCCTCAGTCAGTACATTGAGGTGGCAAAGGAGGTCCATAGGCCAGAGTATGATCCAACCACTGCGAACCTTGATGGAGAAGTCGTCATGAGGGCGGGAGGAGGCAAGAAGTATGGGCGGTACTGGATTGGCGACAGCACAATCGACACGGACGCTACTCCCAGTCTCTCACAGATCCGAGCAAGGAGCACGAGGTCAAGCCCGGCTATACGTAAACGGCCAAGCACTGCACAGCAACGGGTTGACGAACTACAAGTTATTTCGATTTTTTTCATCGTTCAATGATTCTCACACTCTTTAGCTTTGCACTATTGTAACATTCGGATAAAAAATTGTAGGCCCAGCTGCAAGAAGAGAGGAGGCTTCGGGAGGAGATGGAGGTGAGGATGGCGTCCGAACAGCAGAGCATAGAGGCCGAGCGGGAGGCCGAGCGTCTGAAGATGGAGGCGAGGATAGAGGAGATGATGTTGTACGTGCAGACTCTTAGCGTCGCTGTGGGTTGACCGCCGCCACCTACGCTATTCGTCGCACCTCCACCGCCTCAT
>CM039605.1:13336093-13365721 GCA_022457205.1 Saccharum spontaneum
CTTTGCACTATTGTAACATTCGGATAAAAATTGTAGGCCCAGCTGCAAGAAGAGAGGAGGCTTCGGGAGGAGATGGAGGTGAGGATGGCGTCCGAACAGCAGAGCATAGAGGCCGAGCGGGAGGCCGAGCGTCTGAAGATGGAGGCGAGGATAGAGGAGATGATGTTGTACGTGCAGACTCTTAGCGTCGCTGTGGGTTGACCGCCGCCACCTACGCTATTCGTCGCACCTCCACCGCCTCATGCAACTACTCATATGAGTATGGATGTTTTAATGCGTATGTTCATGCTTAGGGTCAAACCAGAACACTACTTGAAACCTAGCTATATGTTTATCTTGTCTAACACATGTAACTACTACTCTTGCAACATTGATGGTATATGTTTATCTTGTCTCTCACACATGCAATCTGTTCTCCTTTGTGCAGAATCCATCGGCGGCATCTAATAGCGTGCCTCGTCACCTTGGAGATTCACCGGGATCGAATCATGGGCCTCATCAACACCAACAGTCACCATGATGGTAGTTTGTGATGAACTTGTGGTTTATTTTGGACAACTATGATGCAGTTGTGGTTGGACTTGATGTTAGACTTGTGATGGACTTATGGTTGCATTTGTGGTTTATTTTGGACAACTATGATGACTTGTGATGGACTTGTGAGATGTATTGTGTTTGTGATATATATGTGAATATATGTGGTGTTTGTGATATATGTGAGATGTTTGTGAAATGTGATGTGTGTGTGTATGATATTTGCTTGGATGGAATGAAAAAACAAAAAAAGACTTTTTTTCCAGTTTGTCTAGTGTTATGACCAAAACACTCGGCAAACTGGGCAGATCTGTCGAGTGTCAGAGCCATGACACTAGACAAACTGGGCTGGTTTGCCGAGTGCCGTGGGCCTGGCACTCGGCAAACTAGGCCAAGTTTGCCGAGTGTCAGAGCCATGACACTAGGCAAACTGGTCTGGTTTGCCGAGTGCCAGGCTCATGGCACTCGGCAAACTGGGCTGATTTGCCTAATGCCGGGGGAAAGGACACTCGGCAAAGAGGCTAGGTTTGCCGAATGCTAGGGCTACGACGCTAGGCAAACCTGCCGTTAACGGCCCCACGTCCGTCACGACAAGTTCACTTTGCCGAGTGTCAGGCCGGTACTAGGCAAAGTTTTTGCCGAGTACTCGACAAATGACACTCGGCAAAGCGCCCTTTACCGACATTTTTTTTCCGAGTGCGGTTTGCCGAGTGTTACACTCGGCAAACCGTTTGCCGAGTGTTTTATGGGCTGGATGGATGCCGATGGGTTGTAACAGGCAGGAGCCTGGATTTCTTGGAGATACAAAGACGGAGTAGAGAGGCTTATTATACGTATCTATACAATACTATAAAGAGCGTGGAAGCCAGGACTTCCGTCACCTCTCACAGAATCCTGTTCCGGCAACAGTCAACGGCAATCCGCGCGACCAGCACCTCAGCAATCCCTCACCATACCATAGCATACCACGTCCCCCCATAGCATACCACGTCACCCCCTTCCAGAACACCACATACCACGACACCCGACAGCCTCCCACCTAAAAAACAAAAGATTAAACAAGGTTATAGTTGTTACTGTTCGATCATGCGACCCTGAATTGATCTCTCAAGTTTTAGGCAAGTCGATGTCTCTTGGTGACTTCTGAGCGCAGCCCTAGCTAGTAGGACGGACACGGACGAATTAACGGAGAAAGCACACCTGACGCACAGTAGGACGGACACGGGCGATTTTTTTTTTTACGAAAAGCAAACTTTATTAGCAGCAGAGTGCTGCGATCATGGTGAATGGATGACCAGTTACAGATTGCAAGGCCGTCACTGTAGGATAACTGTTTACATGAGATATATTGGTACATGTAAGCTGCATATGGGAACATCTTGTGCTCAACGAGCTAAAAGCCTGGGTAGCTAGGAGCTGTGGTGTTGAGATTCGGATGGATCTTGAAAATCTTTGCATTGTTCCTTGACGAATGATGGATGAAGCTCTGTGTGAACACGGACGAATTAAAGTGGACTTTGTCGATAACAACAAATTGCGTACTACGTAGCTAGATAATACGGGACATGGAGATGGAGCTAATAAGCTAGCCTTTTTTTTTCCTGTATGTATGTTGTTTGTGCTCCTTGTTTCGCAGTGTCTACGGAGTTTTTTTTACTACTTCCCTTCACAGCCGTCCTGAAATATGCATATTGCTAGCGCATAGAAACATTATAAACGCTACAAACTTTAATATTTAGAAATTATTTTTCTAGACAGACAGACAGACATAAGTAGTACACTACTACTATGACATGTCTGCTAAAAAAAGGGTGAAGTGCAATAGTAAAGAGACTAGAAAGGTGCGCGGCGTTGCCGCGCAGTGCTGGTATTCTGGTGTAGTATTGCAGTTGATAGACTTTATTTGTTGTATAGAGTAATAATAGTTGTATGTTGGTAGTTGCATTTTTTAAGCAACGTAGGTAAGACAAATTCTTGGCTTTATTATTTTCGTATAGGTGTCATGATTTGGAGTCCATTGTACAGATGAACTAAATCGCTAATGCTTAGCATTTGATGTTGCACTAATGCATATGATATTATATATATCTACTGCATAGGTGTAGTGATGAGAAACTCAGCAAAGTTTTTTTTTCATTTTATGTTTTTTTGTGTATTTTCGAGACTCTATCATCATGAAGGTATTATTTTATTTATATATTATTTTGGGTATTGAAATGGAACTATCGTATCTTTTTTACTATATTTGTCTTAGAGAAAGAAGGGGTTAAATTATTTTTTAACGAGTGAGGAGCATAAGTGGCCGGAAGGTTAATGTAATTGTGAAATGAGGAGAATTTGACCTCGGATTATGAAATTTGGCAATACATGGCCTTGATGGTATTTTCTTTAATGAAGTAGTGGTGTAGAGCTAGTCCGAAAAGATGTAGGAGAACTGATGAGGACACGCCTGCGATGCCCAAAAATTGCCCAATCTTTTACAGTACAAACAATTGGCTCGTGAACAGAAACTGAGCTCTTCAAGTAATTGGAAATAAATTACTGCAAACACTTGATCTAGCAAACTAGAACTCTGAATATTTTCCTCAATCACAAGCAAGCAATAGCAGGATAGCAATGATAGTAGTCCACGGGTAAAATATATTCTCACGGCAGATTAATATGGTTGGGAATAATTTAATCGGCCAACACAAAGTAGTATAGTAGCAGCAGTACTACTCAACTTCTCGTATCAATCTCAAGTATCAGCAATAAAAACGTCAGCGAGCAGGCTGGTATTCAGATCAAACCCGCAGAATTCATCAAAGAAAATAGCCTCGGCAACAATTCCTTGATTTATCAAACGTGGACAATAGCAACAGCAATACGATGATAGATGAATGACAGCACCAAATAACTATCTCGATTACTGGATCTCAAACAGTAAGACGATAAATAGAGGGATCAGCTTATAATAAATGATGCAAACCAAACCCTAGGATAATCCTTCCACCCACAGCCTCGACGACCACAATCAGAAGAGAGGAAACTCTAAGAATTCCAAGCAACGCGTCCAAGCTGTAGCAGCTCGATCACGCAACTCCACGCAAATCCACGAAGGATCCGGATGAACAACCTCTAGGGTTTCTCGAGCGACGGCTCGACGAGAAATAACTCCACAATAAAATTCTACCTAATTTTTACACAGCCAACTTTAGGCCATATATGTGCACGCAGGCGTAAGGACACAACTTGACTCAGCCCAGTTAACAACGATGACGTGACCAGAACCTTAGCCGAACCTGACTCAAACGAGTCTGACACAAATAAATATTAAAATATGGCAAACATGCTGCATACGGTGTACGGAGTCCATGGTAAGCCAATCCGGCCAGGAAGCTAATCAAGTCAGCCCCGCAATCTTCTGCACAAATATATTTGATGCCTTGTCATCCAATAAATTTTTTTGCGCAAATTATTTCCAACAAAAGTTCTGCTCGGCAATTGCAGAATAATCTGAGGTGGTTTTCATAAAATATACTGAGAGAACCTTTGGAGCGCGGGTTAATTTTCAAAAAATATAAGGGGTCTTTTAAAAAAAAGACCGTGGTTTACCCGATCTGGACTGTCAACGTATCCGATCGAACGGCCGCAAAATGAGGGTGACGTGGCCCCGCTGGCCGATGCGTGAACCGTAAGGAAAAGATATAAAGAAAGTTGCATTATTAAAGTCTAGAGATAGAGAAGAAAACTAGGGGAGGGAACTGGAAATGAATTCCAACCTGGTGCCAGTCCGTGCGACATTGCCGAAATGCGTACTCCACCCAGTCGACGACGCGCCCCAGCAGTTCGCACCACGCGGCCATGCCTACGCGCGCACGGGGGGCTCACCTCGGTTCTCACAGACAGCAGGTTCCCACCGGCCGCTGGCCCCACGCACAGCGGCCTAACCAGTCGTGGGTGGGATTCGCTTGGTGCACGTAGCGCCATCGGTGTAGCCACGGGCTAGAGCGCTATAAATTGGAGCCCCACGGCCTCCACACCAGGCACCCCAGTCCAGAACCCCTTGTTCCTCCATCTTTGCTTCTTCCCTGCATTACTTGCTTGAGGCCTTGTTTAGATGGCAAATTTTGGAGGCAAAGTTTGCATAGTAAGTGTCCCGTCACACTGTAGTAATTTTGTTTTTATTTGGTAATAATTGTTCAAATATTTATTAATTAGACTTAAAATGTTCGTCTCGCAAAGTATAACAAAACTGTGTAATTAGTTTTTGATTTCATCTATATTTAGTACTCCATATATGTGTCGGTATTTTGATGTGACGGGGAATAGGAATTCTGCATAGGCCTTGTTCAGTTCCCAAATTGGCAACCCAAACTTGGAACAGTAAGGGTCACATCGCACTGTAGCAACTTTTGTTTTTATTTGGTAAAAATTGTCCAAACATTGATTAATTAGGCTTAAAATGTTCGTCTCGTAAAGTACAACAAAACTGTATAATTAGTTTTTTATTTCATCTATATTTAGTACTCCATGCATGTGCCGGCATTTCGATGTGACGGAGAATTTTCTTTTTGCATAGTGGAATTTGGGTGTATGAATTGGGAACTAAACAAGGGCATAGTAAATTTGGGAGGCAAAATTTGGAATCTAATCAAGGGCCTGAGTGCTCCCGGCTGCAGAGGGCAGGCGACCTTGAACCAGGAGCCGGTGACTGGCAGCGTCAGCTTCCTGCTACGCGACTTCACGGCCACCACCAACTTGGGTAACTAAGGCCCTGTCTAGGCGGCTATTTGCACTCATTATTCTCTATTTTCATCCCTTATATATTTGATTATCAAAATTCTTTCTTCTATACATATTTTTCCGCACCTATCATCCTCTATATCTCATACTCTATATCAACTACCAATAGCGGCCCCACTTATCATTCTCTATAAAATTTATCTAAATATATCCATGAGATCTTGTTTTGAAGTATTTATTGAAACGAATTTAATGATGTAATCGGAATTTAATTTGGTTTTATGGTTCGTAAGTTATAACATTTTTTTGTTACGGAAAAAAGTAGGACCCACCCTCTCCTCTCTCTCCTGCGCATGCTCTCTCCCTCTCTCTCCTCTGCCGCATGCCGTGCGTCCGGTACAGCGCGTCCTGTATAACGCCAAATATAGTGGGCTGATGTTGTTTATAGTTGTGTATAGAGTACCTGCTACAGCTGTTTCATCCACTGTATGATAGTGCAGTGCAGTTTAGAGTACCCAGTGCAACCGGTCTTAGTTCACTTTAAAATTTCAAGTTTTTTCACTCTCTTCGTCACATCAATTTTTGGACGCATGTATGGAACAGTAAATATAGATAAAAAAAATAACTAATTATATAGTTTAATTGTAAATCACGAGACGAATCTTTTGAACATAGGCAGTCGGTACCGTGCCAAATTTGTCTAACTTCCCCTGTCTAAACGAGGCCTAACGATGCCTCTCCGACTGCAATTGCAATTTCCAAACGAGTTTTTATTCTTTTTCATTTGGCTCTAATAATTTTGCGCGCGTGATCTCGCCGCACCTGTCGACAGGTGAGGTGAACACTCCGCCACGCCGCCGATGGCCACTCGGGGCAGCGGGTTGACGGCCACCGGCCTCGCCCTCACGATGATTGCCGTCGGCGCGGGCGTCAGCTCCGCCGGCAGTTTGGTCTTGCTTCTCAGTTTCGCCGGGGTGCTCGCCGGCAGCAGCTTCATCTTCGTCGGCGTCCGCTTGGCCAACGACGACCCGACGGCGCCCATAGGCCGCCGCCCCGGGGTGCTCGCAGCGGGTGTACGTGTACGTGCGTTCGTACACAGCCTGCGCCGCAACCTCGCGCTCGTGGGCCTCCTCTCGGCATCCTCTGCTGCCACTGCGACGGCGGACAGGGAGGCGGCACCGGTGCTCTGCTTCTGCGCGTTTGCTCTGATGCTACTTGGCCTCTCTCTCCTCAACGTCGGAGTTGTTCTTCTCGGGGAACAGGAACTGGAACACTAGTAGTCGGTGCGATTCTGGGATGCATCGATTCTTTCTCACTTGATTCCTGATTCCACAGCATTCCCCGCCCTGAAGCCCTGAGTTGCGAGTTCGATCGGAGATTAATCCGCCTTCGTCACCACTGCCGCCGCCGCCGCCTGTGTTAATTGTAGTGTCCATGCTGGATAATCTTTATATGTCATTGAGCTGCTAATAGTTAATCAACTCGTGCTACTAGTGTATAGATGGTTTTTTCCCCCTACTGGTCATGTAAGATAATAGTACTGCTTTCGATCATTTTGATCAAATATTCAAATGCAATCATATGTATCTTGACGCCGTTTAAAAAAAATATGTATCTTGACGAACACCGTGTTCTGAATATCTGGATGCAAATGCGTGTAACTGAACATCTTTGACCCCTCAGGCTACTTTGTGGGCTACCAGATGATCATTGGCTCGTTGGATTGCTGTATCTAAAACCGAACCCAGAGCTCGATCCTTCAGTACACTATCCTATTCGGTCCAGTGATGTGCACTCCTTTTTCTAAATTCTGAACGAACAAATCTTGCTGCTGATAGGTTTGGCCTTTTGCATCATGATGAAACGCACAATCCTAACAGGTTTATATCTGAATAATTTGTCGATTGCTTCATCAAGATGAGACTGGGAGTGAGAAGAAAAGAGGTATATAAGGTGTGCTTGATTATGATTTACCTACAAAATTAGTAAAGTAAACTAACCAAGACAATTAAAAATACTAGATGATACCCCCACGCGTGGATGCGGGGATACGTAGGTTTAAAAGAAGAAAATATTGATGGCATTGGCGTGAGAAATAGTGACCTCGCCATGGGCTGCCATGCCTTTATACCTTCAACTTTGTGTTCGCTGTGCAACACTCTTGCTGCATGGATGACACTCGAGAAAATTGGAGAAAAATGAATGACTTAAATAAGACTGTGATTAACAGGCATCCCAACAAAGAAATATAATTACTCTCAGCGAACCCTCGGCTCCTTGGCTGTTCATGATATGCTAGGAGTTTGACATTTTTTTTTCTTTTTCTAATGACATTTAGTTAAAATAAAATTGAGTAACTTATCTTAGCGACTTGCTGGTATGAGGACTGGAACAAATTGAATGGAAAGAGAGTCAATAATCTGGAATTCAATCTTCTTAATTGTTGAGGTCGGAACGAACTGATGTCTTGAATGCTGATCAATCCAAAATCACAGAACAAATACTGAAACACTTTTTTTCTCTTCAATCTAGAGGTGAATGTTCATTTCTTGAATTCAAATGACTGTTGTAGCAGTCTGTAGCAGATAAGACAGCCAATGACTGTTCATTGCAGGGTAAAAAAATTGATGCAACGTAATAACCTCTTGCAAAGAAATCAAATTACACTCGGATAATCTCGACAACCAACATGGTAATACAGTATGCTGAGTTGAAAAAGATTAGCATAGAACTCGAAATTTCTTGTTTTCCAGTTGGATCATAATCCTTCAAAACCCGAGGAAGTGCCGAATAAATGATTGTATGAACAAAAATAACAACAGTAACTAAATAATTAGCAAAACTAAGTCGATCGCCACAGGTATATTTCAAGCCTTTGTGGTTTGAACGAAATCTCTAAGAAAGTAGCCAAAATTAAATCGATTACCACAAGCATATTTTAAGCCTTTGTGGTTTAGAAGAAATCAGACAAATAAGATAAGGTTGCTAATCACCCGGGCGTGAAGGGCTTTATGTCTTGGTGGCAGCTGCTCGCTTGCTCCGTCCAAGTTGACACGCCAGCATCTGGCCATCTGCCGTCTCGTGGTCCAATTTAAGATGGCAAACAGTAAGACATAAGGTTTTCTCCTGAGCTCTTCGGTAATACAGTTTTTGATCTGAGCTGAAACGAACGGCAGTTTCTAATTTGTGCGCTTGAGTGGGACTGTGGGAGAATGTGAAGAGGAAATATCTGTTTATGACTTTTCAGCTTGCATGATCTTCTGATTTTAGTGCGTGATGGGATGCATGAACGGGGAGGTCTGCCTCTTCATTCCTCCTTGATAACATGGCTTCACAGTATTACAGAAAAATTGGTTAGTGGGGATCTCCTATTTAGTTACAGAAGATTAGCTCTCTGTCTCTTTTAACTAAAAATGCAGTAAACTACTACTACTCCGATTGGTCTTTATCTGGTTCCTGCAAGAGGGGGGAATGAAGAGAAAAGCAGCCTATTTTTTTTTAACATCACTCCTCAGCCTTTATTCATTAATGTTTGGTCCACCTGAATCGTGAACCACCAAGTTATTTACAAAACTAGAGAGGGGATCGAACCAAACATGTAGCTGATCCAGATCCCAATCAAAGCTTAAACGGGCTAACTCGTGAGCACATTTATTAGACGGGCCTCGTTTAGTTTCCCAAATTTACCCTCAAATTCCACTATGTAAAAAGAAGATTCTCCATCACATCAAAATACCGACACATATATGGAGTACTAAATGTAGATGAAATCAAAAACTAATTGCACAATTTTGTTGTACTTTGCGAGACGAACATTTTGAGCCTAATTAATCAATGTTTGGACATTTTTTACCAAATAAAAATAAAATTGCTACAGTGCTGAACAGAATTTCAACCGCCACCGATTTGGGAATCTAAACACGGCCACGATATAGAAACATGTAAAACTTATACTGAAATAAAATATAACCTATTTGCCTCCCAGTCCCAGAGGAAACGTCGTCGTGTCAGCTGCCTTGTCCTGCTGTGGCCTGCATATGCGTTGGCACCTCGGGCAGGTCCACGCCTGCTTCTACTTCTATGGGATTCGAAAAGACCGTGGAAAGCGAAGCTGTGGTGCGCCGCAGGTGGGTGAGCCGTGAGCGTGCGTTGCCGCGACGACCGAGCCGACGGCCGACTTTGTTTGTGCCCTGCGGCACACCGCACACAGCGCGGCGCCGTGGACGCGGAGGGCCGTGGAGAGAGAGGCTGGCGTGGTGCTAGTATATGCGGTTAGGAAAAAAATTAAGGCCTTGTTTAGATCCCAAATTTGGAGGCAAATTTTGCATAGTAAATGTCCCATCATACTGTAGCAATTTTGTTTTTATTTAGTAATAATTGTCCAAATATTGATTAATTAGGCTTAAAATATTCGTCTCGCAAAGTACAACAAAACTGTGCAATTAGTTTTTGATTTCATCTACATTTAGTACTCTATATATGTACCGATATTTTGATGTGATGGGAAATTTTCTTTTTGTATAGTGAAATTTAGGGTGGAATTTGGGATCTAAACAAGGCCTAAACTGCTAATGGCATTTGCGGTGGCTAGTAGCACATATGCAGTGTCCCTGCCCTGAACAGAATTTGAGCCTCGCCGGTACTACTCTCTCCATCCAGCTAGCAACTCATGGCCAAAATGAAAATATACTGAGCAACACAAAGTGCTCTAATAATATCTCGTAATCCATGCTTAGTTGAGTACCATTTCATTGAACAAATCTAGCATATCTGCAAACAGATACTCAAAAAACATGATGTTCAAGTTACAGACATGATTGCAGTTGACCAAATGCTCATCTTACATCATCGTTCCAAAGAAATACAGTCGTATTGCAATATGCATGGCAAGTAGGAAAGAAAAACGCTTACACTACAGTAGCAAGTTTATTTATTACTCCAACAAAAGCACATAACATGACAGAGATTCTCCAGCAACGGTACTAGATTTATTTCTTTAAAAAAAATACAGTTTAAGACAGACACGGTGTCGGTGTGGCTTCAGGATTCAATCGAGCATCAATGCATTCAAGAATTGAAAACCGATTATTCACCATGAGCTCCCATGTTGATCATAGAGACCCCGAGCAAGAGCAGAGCGAACATGCCAAAGCAGATCACGGGCTCTGCCTCGCCAGAGACCACCGTCACGGCACAGGAAGCCATGACGAGCCCCACGGCGGCGGTGTTGCGGCGCACAAACGCTGCAAGAGCACGTGCACCGCCGAACGCCGGCCATGCGGACACCGGCTACGATGAGGTTGGCACTGGCGACTTGGCGAGAACCCCCATGAAGCTTAGGAGTAAACCGAAGCCGCCGGTGCCGAAGTGGATTCCCGCGCTAACGGAAAGCAGCATGACGATGAGGCCGATGGACATCGCCCTGCTCCCCGGAGTGCTCATCTGCGCCGGCGTGGCAGTGGCACCGTAGTGGTGTAGTCCTCTGTTAAATGGAAGAGTAAGAAGGCCGATGGACACCGCACACAGCGCAGACCGGGCCTTCCCGTGTCTGCTCTGCTCTCACCTGTTGAACTGATCTCCTACCCAGGAGGCCCAATGGTCTGCTGGGACTTGGTCAAGCGCCCTGATCGGGGGCGTCCAACCGTATGTGGTTGAAGGGCCCCTGTCACGCTGCGCGAAATATAAAGGTGGGGGGCTGGCGGCTCGGAAACCAAGGTTCACCGCAGTCATACACCTCTACCGAAAACCCTAACCCGATCTAGAGGGCGCAGTCAGTGACGGGAAGTTCTTCACCGCCTCTTCACCGCGCCACTATCTCCACTGCATCGATTCTCTTCACCGACCGTCGCTGCCTAGCGCAGATCGCCACCGCCGAGACGATGGCGAACACCGGCTCCAGCTCCTCCTCGGCACCGGTCCTCCCCAACACCACTAGTTTGCACTACTACCCCATAGCATCTCTAAACCGGGAAACGTTGCTGTTCTTCATGAATACTAGACTTGTACCCCTAGATCTACTACTACCGATCCTAATAGAATCTAACAATGGTACCCGAGCCTAATAGTACGTAGATCTAGA
Source organism: Saccharum spontaneum (assembly GCA_022457205.1). NCBI lineage: Eukaryota > Viridiplantae > Streptophyta > Magnoliopsida > Poales > Poaceae > Saccharum > Saccharum spontaneum. The sequence continues at coordinate 13,347,432 of CM039605.1, forward strand.
TCAGGACAAGAACTTAGACCAACCGAATCGATCAAATCGATTTGACAGAGACATGGAACCCTAACCCTAATATAGAAAGGGACGGCGTGCGGGGAAAAATCGAATCTTTGCGATGAAAGGGCGAGGGAATGGAGTGACCTACCCGGGATCTCCACCTCACCGCTGCCAAGTCCACCGTTGCACGGCCGCTCGTCGGCGAGTGGGTCGGACACCGCGCGAACACTGACACAGAGCACCACCGCGCGTCCACTCGACGGCGGCAAACTCAACCACTGGCGAGCATGCGCACCGGCGAGGGGGCACACGGCGGCGCCATCTTCTCCTCCGGGACCGCCATGGCTCCTTCGGCTGCGGCGCTGGTAGGGAAAGAAAGGGAGAAGGAGATGGAGAGAATGAGGTTAGGGTTTCACAGCTGACGGCCGCGACGGGGTTTTGTTCGCGCGATCTCACCGGCCGGCCGTCGGATCCCTCTGGACGGCCACGATTGCGTCGGGCTGATCGGGCCGCCTTGTGGCCCAGGCGGGGCGGCGCTTTCCCGGCCCAGGCTCAGGTTGCGGCCTGGGCGCGGGAAGCAGCTCGCGAGCGGCGCTGCCATGGGCCTAATGGGCCGCAGCGGAAGCGTGTTGGGTGGGCCGATTCTTTCCGCTGGGCCAGAAACAAAGCAAAGAAAAACTGTTTCTATTTTCTATTTTCCAGAAACGATTAATTTTTTTGATTTGAATAAATTTTAATTTCTGTGCAATTTTATCCAACGATATTTTGTTCAGTGAAGTATTACAGAGTGTTTCTGGAAAATAGAATTATAGAATTTTTTTTTCAATTGTTTTCCGCTGCGTACTTAAAGTTTTCAGTTTCATCATTAAATTCGAACTAACGGGAGAATTTAAATTTTGAAACATGAATATTCTTACTGTTATTACAATATTGTTATTATTTTGACCAACGTTGATTAATAGCAATATTGTGATATTTATATTGAATTATCAGTCCTGCATTAATTCTATTTCTGCCCAACGGTGATTTGAATTAATGTGGTGAAAATTGTACGTTTTACTTTTGACCAACGTTAGAACTAAGGCGTGCAATTATGTTTTATATAGATATACTTTTATATAATGTTCTCATTCTTTATGGATTATGATCTCAGGCAGTTTCAACTTGATGGATGCCATCGAAAGGATCCCCAAGCTGAAAGGGGATAACTACAATGAGTGGAAGAAGAAGCTTGATCTGGCTTTTGTCTTGGCCGAGGTGGAGTGGATAAAAACCACACCATGCCCTGTTGAGCCTGAGGCACCAGTCAGGCGGGCTGATGAATCTGATGTTGATTGGAACAAGAGAGAAAGGGATTTTGCTCCCATAGAGTTGGCATATTCCATTGATAAGAAAAATTGGTCCAACGCCAACAAAAAGTGTTGTGCTGTCATAGAGAACACAATTGAGCCTACCATAATGGGCTCAATTGCAAAGTGTGATACTGCTACTGAGTATCTTGAAAAGATAAAGAGTCAGTTTCATGGCTCTTCAAAGACTTACGCTACACAGATAATCAAACAGATCATGACAGCACAGTACACTGGTGGTAAAAATGGCACTGGCATTAGAGAGCACATCTCAGAGATGAACCAGCTGAACAACAAGCTCAGGCCAATGAACTTGGCTCTTGAGGAAGATTTTCTTGTACATGTTGTTTTTGCTTCTCTGCCTAAAGAGTTTGACAACTTTGTTGTCAGTTACAATATTCAGCCAGAAAAGTGAAATCTTGAACGTTGCATTGCAATATGTGTGTAAGAGGAAGACAGAATTAGGGCTGCCAGTGGTGGTTCTCTTAATTTTGTCAGAGATAACAAGAAAAAGAATGCCAATGCTAATGTTAACTCTCCCTCGAAGACAAAAGGTAAGGGTAGAGCTCCCATGCAACATCAGCCTAAACAGAACAAAATTGTGGTGAACAAGGATCAGTGCCTTCACTGCCATAAAGAAGGACATTACAAGAAAGATTGTCCTGAGTATTTAAAGTATGTAATGAAATGCAGAGGTGAGAACATTATTACCTTTGTTAACGAATCCTTGTATGTACAGTATTGTAAATCTACTTGGTGGATTGATTCGGGAGCAACTATTCATGTTGCCAATTCTTTACAGGGATTCCGTTCGACGAGGACTACTCAAAGAAGAGAAAGGCAAATTAAAGTTGCAAATGGAGTCCAAGCGGACGTCGAAGCTGTTGGCGATGTTTCTTTGGAGCTTGCTGATGGCTTCATTCTTTTACTCAGAGATGTTTTATTTGTTCCTTCATTAAAGAGAAACTTGATTAGTGTTTCATGTTTGGATAATGATGGTTTTGATTGCCATTTTGGAAATGGCAAGTGTGAGATTTCATATAATAATGAACGCATTGGTATTGCTTTTCAAAAGCAAGATCTTTATTTGCTATCACTTCGTGAAAATGTTAATTCCGTATGTGATGTGATTGATAATGTAGCCTCGTCTATAAATGAAAATAGAAAGCGAAAGAGAACTCATGATGCTTCGTCGAAATTATGGCACTGCCGTTTAGGCCATATTTCGAGGGGGAGAATAGAGAGACTAGTTAAAAGTGAAATTCTTCCTCCATTAGAGTTCTCTGATCTAGAACAATGTATAGAGTGTATTAAAGGAAAATACACAAAGCAAATTAAAAAGGATGCTAAACGAAGCACAGGAATTCTACAGATAATTCACACAGACATCTGTGGTCCTTTTCCTGTGAAAAGTGTGGATGGTTTTGACTCGTTCATCACATTCACAGATGATTACTCCCGTTATGGTTACATTTATCCAATTAAAGAAAGAAATGAAGCGTTGGATAAATTTAAAATATTTAAGGCTGAAGTTGAAAATCAGCATGATTTAAAGATTAAAGTGGTCCGGTCTGATCGTGGTGGGGAGTACTACGGTCGGCATACCCCGTACGGCCAAGTTCCTGGACCTTTTGCAAGGTTTCTATAGGAGAATGGCATAGTAGCCCAGTATTCTACCCCGGGCGAACCTCAGCAGAATGGAGTAGCCGAAAGGCGTAATCGAACATTGATGGATATGGTGCGTAGTATGATAAGTTACTCCACCCTACCAGTGAGTCTATGGATGGAGGCGTTAAAAACCGCCATTCATATTCTCAACAGAGTACCTAGTAAAGCGGTGCCTAAAACACCATATGAGTTGTGGACAGGAAGAGTGCCCTCGATAAAACACTTGCGTGTCTGGGGGAGCCCTGCTGAGGCAAAAGTATTTAACCCAAACATTGGGAAATTAGATCCCAAAACAGTAAGTTGCCATTTTATTGGTTATCCTGAAAAGTCAAAAGGTTATCGTTTCTACTGTCCTGACAGATATACAAAGTTTGTAGAGACGAGACACGCTGTCTTCCTAGAGGACGACATGTTGAGGGGGAGCGTGGCAGCTCGGAAAATTGATCTTGAAGAGAAGCGGGTGACTGTGCCCACTCCGATGATTCAGGAGCCTTATTTCGAGTTACCTGTCTTTGCCACACCGTCAGTGCCCGACACTACGGTGCCAGCACCTGTCATTGTTCCTCATGCGGCAACGATAAATGATAATGTGGAACCTGTTCTTCAGGAAACCATAGAACCCATTACCGCAGATGGGGGACAACAACAACCCCAAGATGTAGATGTGCCAAATGAGGAGGCCCCGAGAAGGTCTCAAAGAGCTAGGAGGTCACCTATTCCTAGCTATTACGAGGTCTATGAGACCGAAGAGTTTCGTATGGAGGATGATCCCACCTCATATGAAGAAGCCATGAGTAGCGACCACTCATCCAAATGGTTGGAGGCCATGCAAGATGAAATGAAATCAATGAAGGTGAATAAAGTATGGGAACTTGAAACCATTCCTAAAGGAGCCAAAACAGTGGACTGTAAATGGGTCTACAAGATTAAATATGACTCTAGAGGGAATGTAGACAAGTTCAAAGCGCGACTTGTGGCAAAAGGCTTCACGCAAAGAGAAGTAATTGACTACAATGAGACGTTTTCTCCAGTCTCATGTAAAGATTCCTTCAGAATAATGATGGCATTAGTAGCACACTACAATTTAGAGTTGCATCAGATGGATGTAAAGACGGCATTTCTCAATGGGGATTTAGAGGAAAATGTCTACATGGCACAACCGAAAGGTTTTGTCGTGGAAGGAAAAGAACGAATGGGATGCCGCCTGAAGAAATCAATTTATGGGTTAAAACAAGCTTCAAGACAATGGTATTTGAAGTTTGATCGTACCATAAAAGGTTTTGGGTTTAAGGAGAACATAGAGGATAATTGCATTTATGCAAAATTTAAGAATGGAAAGTATATCTTTTTGATTTTGTATGTGGATGATATCTTACTTGCTAGTAGTGATGTCACCCTATTACAGGAAACAAAAGGGTTCTTATCCTCAAAGTTTGATATGAAAGATCTTGGTGAAGCTTCGTTTGTTCTAGGGATCGAAATTCACCGAGATAGAAACAAAGGGGTATTAGGACTGTCACAGAAAGCATATATAGAAAAGATGCTAAAGAAATATAGCATGCACAAATGTAGTCCATCACCTGCTCCAATAGTCAAGGGCGATAGATATGGGGATCATCAATGCCCCAAGAACAGTTATGAGCTCAACCAAATGAAAGCGGTTCCATATGCTTCGGCTGTTGGAAGCCTACAATATGCAACAACGTGCACACGCCCTGACTTAGCTTATGTTACCGGGTTGCTTGGCAGATTTCAAAGTAATCCAGGACAGGAACACTGGAAATTGGTAAAGAAAGTCTTGCGATATTTGTAAGGTACAAAGAGCCTCATGTTAACATATAGCAAATCAGATTTTCTGGAAGTAGTTGCATACTCAGATTCTGATTATGCTGGAGAAGAAAGAAAGTCCACATCGGGATATGTGTTCACTCTTGCAGGGGGCTATATCGTGGAAAAGTTGCAAACAAACCGTCACTGCATCGTCCACAATGTATGCCGAGTTTGTAGCATGTTATGAGGCCTCAGGGCAGGTGAACTGGCTAAAGAAGTTCCTACCCGGTTTGAAGGTGGTCGACTCTATCCATCGACCACTAAAGTTATACTGTGATAATTATCCAGCAGTACAGTATGCTCACAACAATAGGTCAAGTGGTGCTGCCAAACACATTGATATAAAGTATTATGTTGTGAAGGATAGAGTCCGGGATCAAATGATAAGCTTAGAGCACATAAGCACTGAAAAGATGCTCGCGGATCCGCTTACCAAAGGCCTACCACCCAACGTGTTCAAAGAACACGTAGCCGGCATGGGTTTAAGGGAAAGCCTATGATTCCTGGACAATAAACGGCCCAAAAGTTACTGAATTTGTTTCAGAACGGAGACATGTATCGTGGCTGTGAAATCTATCGGCAATAGACCGTGACGAGGAAGCACGCTCGATGCACTAATCTGTGATGGAATAAGTAAAAGTGAAATGTATTAAAGTATGAGTTGAGATCAAGGGGGAGAATGTTGAACTGATCTCCTACCCAGGAGGCCCAACGGCCCGCTGGGACTTGGTCAAGCGCCCTGATCGGGGGCGCCCAACCGTATGTGGTTGAAGGGCCCCTGTCACGCTGCGCGAAATATAAAGGTGGGGGGCTGGCGGCTCGGAAACCAAGGTTCACCGCAGTCATACACCTCCACCGAAAACCCTAACCCGATCTAGAGGGCGCAGTCAGTGACGGGAAGTTCTTCACCGCCTCTTCACCGCGCCACTATCTCCACTGCATCGATTCTCTTCACCGACCGTCGCTGCCTAGCGCAGATCGCCACCGCCGAGACGATGGCGAACACCGGCTCTAGCTCCTCCTCGGCACCGGTCCTCCCCAACACCACTGGTTTGCACTACTACCCCATAGCATCTCTAAACCGGGAAACGTTGTTGTTCTTCATGAATACTAGACTTGTACCCCTAGATCTACTACTACCGATCCTAATAGAATCTAACATCACCGTCACTGAGGAAGAACCTACATAGGTGCGAGAGATGAGACGAGCCGGGAGGGAGGAACACAGGGCAGACGAGATGGGGAGAAATTTGCATTGAAAGCGAAAAGGTACCACCGTATCCTGCCGTGCACACGCCACTAGTGTAGACAAGTAATTCTGTTTACTAGTAGTACCTAGGTAGATTGCCGCATGTGGCTTTGTTGGTGCTTCGTGGTCTCCTGATTAGGAGACGAACGACGGCCAACAACAGGGGACTCGGCTGTGGTGCTGTCTGACTGAGTTTGGAGCCCGGACCGACCAGGCAGCACCGGGGCTGCCCGGCCGTCGCGCCACCCGCGGTCTTTGCGGCTGCCCTGCCCACAAGAGAGGTCTGGGACTGGGAGGGACCTTGCCAAACGTGGCCGCGCTTTACTCCCTTCGCTTTCTCGTGCGTCAGCAATGCAACACTCATTAGTTTCATCGTCCGAATTGTCAAAAATGACATACACATCGTCATGCCGTGACACTCATTAGCCTCATCGTCATGCTTTGTGTGTTGGGTTTGAACGTGTGCCCCCCCGCGTCCACGGCGCCGCGCTGTGTGCCGCACGGCACAAACAAAGTCGCGTCGGCTCGCTCGTGGCGGCAACGCACGCTCATCGGCTCACGCACCTGGCCACCCCACTCTTCTTTGAGGAATATTCCAAGTTCCAACACGACATAATCGGCTTTTGCTGAATGTACCCGGCACGTTCTGGTGCGACGATCGTGAACCAACCCCACCGGCTCACCGGCGCCTCGCCCGGCCAAACAGACGCCGCCAGTTAACGCGTTCGCCCCTGCCTCTGCCTCCGTTCGGTCCGCCTCACACCGTCGGCTGTCGCTGTCGCGGAGGTTAAGCCTTGAGCCGATGGGAGTGGCCGTCGCCTTCCTCCCCTGGCTTCGCTAGCTATAAGTAGCACGCCAAGCGGAGGCCAAGCAATCCATCCACTCAAGAGCCTCTAGAGCTCCAAGCAACCAAAGCCGGTCCGAAGCCAACCACTCGCTCGAGTGTTCGCGCATTGCCGGAGCCTGAGCTGGGGAACATGGACCACGGAGGAGAGGCGGTGAGGCCGACGACGGTGGGGTCCACCGAGCTCGGCATGGCTAGCGCTGTCCGGGGAAGCGAGGCCAACATCGGCAGCGGCGCGTTCGACGGCCAGCTCGGCGCGGCCGCCGCGCCCCCCAGCAGCTTCACCAACTTCGACCTCAGCGCCGTCGCTGGACGCGGCGTAGTGCCTCTCGCCGCCGAGTTCCACCTCCACCGTCAAACCGGACCCGGCGTGGCGTACGCCAACATCGCCGAGGTCTGGCGGCAGCCAGGCCCGGTCGATGCGGTGCTCGTCGGCCCGCAGCTCCCCGACGGAGTCATGCCGGTGTACTCTGTGCTGCAGCCTCGCCCGGGCGCCGTACCTGGCGTGGTGGTTGCCGTTGCCGACCTGCTCCCCGGCGCCGTCGGCACGGTGTACAGTGGGGACTACGCGCTGCAGCCCCGTTCGGGTGCCGAACACGGCGAGGTGCTTGGCGACCTGCTCCCCGACAGCGCCGGACACGGCGAGGTGTTTGTCGGCCAGCTCCCAGGCGGCGGCGACGCGGCGTATGGCGACTACGGCTACTACGTGCTGCAGCCCCGTCCGGGTGCCGGACATGGTGAGGTGCTTGTCGACCTGCTCCCCGACGGCGCCGGACATGGCGAGGTGTTCGTCGGCCTGCTCCCGGGCGGCGGCGTCGCGGTGCACGACGACTACAGCTACTACCCGTGGCAGCCCCGCCAGGTCGCCGGACGCGGCGAGGTGTTTATTGGCCCTCTCCCCGACGGCGTCAACGCGGTGTTCGTCAACTCAGGCAGCTTCGCGCAGCAGACTCTCCCGGGCACCGGGCTCGCCGACGGAATGGCCGGCACGCTCCGCGTCCCCAACCTCGGTGCAGGGTACGACCTCGGCGCAGTGTACGACAACCGTGGCGTGGTGGCCGAACACCTGCGTCGTCTCCTTCCGTTCGCCGCAATCGGCGCCTCATCCGTGGCTGTCAATGGGCTCGCCGCCGGCCCGGGCTCGCCGGCTGCTGCGTTTCACCTCTTCGTGCTGCTTTTGGGTGGTCTGTTTCTGGTTATCCTGCACGTGCTTCGTGGGTAGGCTTGTCCGATGATGAGTAGACTGAAGCAGCCAAAGGGGGACGTGATATGATGTGATCTGATTACGAACTGCGCTTAGATTTGATGGGGAATAATCCGGCACGTCGCATGTGTGCTGTGTGGGGTTCTGGTCTTCTGGATCTGGAGTTTGTTGCTGGCTCTGCTTCGCTTGTTCAGTGTCTCGGCGTCAGGGTTGGTCCAATTTGTCGTGTCAAAATCTATCGGTCGAAGAATATGGTCTTTTGTATTATCATTCTGTTAAACCTTTGCGGTTTGTTTACTTTTTGATTGATACAAGATCGAGTCTACAGCCATTATTGTTCACTGAAGTCTTGTTACCCTAATAAACTTCATTAAACATAGCCATTATTGGACTCATTTTGCTGCTCCTGTCATCTCAAATGTGACAGACTAGGAAAAAGTAAAGATTAGATCTGCAGAAATAGTGGAAAGCGAACCAACCAAAACGCTAATAGGAGTAGTATGTATAATATATATGCTTGCTACATGCTATAAGGATGAGGAACAGAGTGAAAGGACCAATTTGTAAGTAGGAGTAAGTCTTGGACGTTTGACAAAAGACGGCAACATTGTAATGAAATGTAGTGGTATATTTTCGTCTTGGCATCAACAACCAAACTGAATATAAGGTTCATCTTGGTTCTAATGTTGTCTGCAACATAATCGAATAGAGAAATTACACATATGGATCCGTGATCTGTGAGATGATATACGTACTTATTTCAAGGTTTAAAGTCGTCAACGGGTAATGTGGTGCTGCGATTAGCTAAAAGGAGAAGGGGGCGTCTCTCCCAAAGTTGCAGAATCAAACGACTTTGCCACTGAAAGCGAGGCAGGCCTAGGCTCTTCTCTTGGCGACTTCAGATCTTATGCTGAAATTTGGCTTATGCTGAAATATTACGAGGGAAAAATACTGTTACATAACTAAAAAGTAGCTCAAGTGAACAGGGCGTTAATAACTTCAGTTGCAAAATGGGACAAGTAAAGCCGTTAGCACGAAAGCCTTTCTACCTCCGCCGTCACTCGTGCGGGCAAAGGAGGGCCGGGGCAGGACCGCACAGGAATGCTGCCGGCGGGCGGTGGCGGTAGATGCGAGTCCCGTCAGTCAACGCGACCTACTTGTAAAATAGTCAGGTCCATAGGTCAGTTGCCCTCGGCATCCACCGCACGTCCGCACCACGCTGTGGCCGCACGGCACAAACAAAGGCCTTGTTTAGATGACAAAGTTTGGAGGCAAACTTTGCATAGTAAGTGTCCCGTCACACTGTAGCAATTTTGTTTTTATTTGGTAATAATTGTCCAAATATTGATTAATTAGACTTAAAATGTTCGTCTCGCAAAGTACAACAAAACTGTGTAATTAGTTTTTGATTTCATTTATATTTAGTACTCCATATATGTGCCGGTATTTTGATGTGACGGGGAATAGGAATTCTGCATAGTGAATTTGGGAGGCAAACTTTGGAATCTAAACAAGGGCAAAGTCATCCGCCGGCTGAATCGCCGCGGCAACGCACGCTCACGGCTCACCCACCCCACTCTTTGTTTGTGGAATATTCGAAGTTCCAACACGACATAATCGGCTTTTGTGAATATACTCCTAAGTCATACCCTGACTCGTTTCCGGTGCGGACGTGTTTTCCCCTTCGGCCGTGTTTAGTCGGGCCAAATTGGCGCCGGCAAAATTACTGTGCTACACTGCAGCGTACTGTAGCAGTTTTGTTTTTATTTGGTAAAAATTGTTCAAACATTAACTAATTAGGCTCAAAACGTTCGTCTCGCAAAGTACAATAAAACTGTGCAATTAGTTTTTGATTTCATCTACATTTAATACTTCATGCATGTGCCGGTATTTTGATGTGATGGGGAATCTTCTTTTTGCATAGTAGATTTTGGGGAAAAATTTGGCATCTAAGGGGCTGTTTAGTTCCCAGAAAATTTTGCAAAAATTTTCAGATTCCCTGTCACATCGAATCTTTGGACATATGCATGAAGCATTAAATATAGATAAAAAATAAAACTAATTACACAGTTTAGACGAAATAGACGAGACGAATTTTTTAAGCCTAATTAGACTATGATTGGACAATATTTGCCAAATAACAACGAAAAGAGCTACAGTGTCATTTTGCAAAAAATTTTGCATCTAAACACAGCCTAAACGGGGCCTTTTTCCTCCCTCCATCGGCCCCCTCGTGTCGATAGGAACTCGCTTTTGGATCCAACCCCACTATAGTTGGCCATCGGGCCGTGCCGGCCCGGCCCGGCGGCACGACGGGCCGTGCCGGCCCGACAAGGTACCGTGCCACAGCGGGCCGTCGTGCCTCACGGGCCGTGCCGGTGGCGTGCTCGTGCCTGGCCTCCGGCCCAAGGCACGGCCCGTGGGCTGTTTAGCCGTGCCGTGCCGCCCGATGGCACGGGCCTTTTTCACCGGGCCGTGCCGGCCCATACCCCGGCGGCATGAATCAGTGAATCACATATTCACACTTCACAGTTTTCCATTTTCATAACACAAACAGTACCAGTTTCAAAAGGCAGAACACAATACACAGATAAGAGATAATCATAGTTTCACACTTGATCAGATTTTCATACTTCACAGAATCACAGTTTCATTTTTAAACATCACATGAATCACACATTCACACTTCACATGGATCACAAAAGGCAGAACACAAGACACAGATAAGAGATAATAAGATAATAATCAAAATGAGCTGTTTTGTGCAATGCTGCCTCATTAAAAACCTTTCTAGGTAAAACTCACCCTTGTGAGAAACCCTAGAAAGGAAAAAAGAGTGCAGCCAGCTCTAGAAAGGTTCAAGTTTAAGTTCTATCCTATTACAATAGCCATCATCAGTGGCATGGCAAACTGGCAAGTCCTAGTGACTTAGACACTTAGTGAGCAAGAGTTTGTGAGTTTACTTTCACTCCACACACCTCACAGAATGACAGAATCTCACTGTCAGTCACATTCTCCAGCTATAGGACTCCAGACTTGCACCAAAACACCAAAATTTACTGCATTAGATTAAGTATGTTAGTTCTTTTGCCGCTGCACCAAAACAAGATTAAGGTACCACACCAGCACCAGCTATTCACCTTGCTATGCAACCTTGGTCACTAACCAGCACCAGCGGTACCGCCACCGCCGCTGCCTTCGCCTTCGTCATCCAAGAAGAGGTTCTTGAATGACTCCTCTAGGTCCACGTCCTCCGGCGCATGCTGTTCTCTTCTTACTCCTTGCTCCCAGTCCTTCATGCAGGTGAGCATCTCCACATGCTCAGGCAACAAGCGCCGACGCCGGTCTTCGAGTATCCTGGATGTACAACTGAAACAAGACTCCGAAGAAACAGTAGAGGCAGGAACAGCCATGATATCTCGAGCCATAATAGATAGGATGGGATAGGTTAGCTTGTGGTCACGCCACCAGAGCAATAAGTCAAAGCCCTCATCCCAATCTGTTACAGGGTCACTGTCCCAGTAAGCTGATAGCTCACTAATACCAGATGGAGATGGATTAGATGAGCCAGGGGATGCACCAGCACCAGGACCTCCAAAGATCCTTCCCCATGCCTGCTTTCTCTTACCAGAACCAGATGAAGGCATTGAAACTCTTGCACCCCTACCTGCACCCCCAAATTTTTCCTCATACTTGCTAAACATTCTGCTCATTTCAGCTTTAACATCATTATAGTATAAACTATAAGAGCATCCAGTTTGTTCAGCTAGTAAGTCAAGATAGCTCAAGAACCCTTTCAGCTTACCTCTAGGATCAAGAATGAAAGCATATGAATAAAGGAGAGGAATGTTCTCCCAATACTTAAGGAATTTAAGCTTCATAGGAACTGCAATATTTCTGAAATTCACATCAGATTCAGCATTTTTCAAATGCTCAGCAAAGTAAAGCACATGATGCAACACAAGTGGAGCTGTGGGATAATAAACACCAGACAGAACAACAGTAGCCTCATAAAACAGTTCCAGGAAAACCATTATCTGCTCAGCAACATACCAATGCTGTGGACTTAACAATGTTCTACCATAATTAGAGTTAAGCCACACAGAAAATACATCCTTGTATGGCAGCAAATGTTTAAGCATCAAATAAGTGGAATTCCATCTAACATCCATATCCAAGCCAAACTTCCTAGGTCTAAGACCTTGAGCAATGCAATAATTTTTAAACAAAGCAATTCTTTGATTAGAGGAATTCAAAAAATTAATTGCAGTTCTGAAATCTTCAAGATAAGGTTTCAACCTCTTCAAGCCAGACTTAACAATCAGATTAATGATATGACAGGCACATCGCTGATGCACAAGAAAATACTTAACCTTGTTAGGATCCTCACGGGTAGGTGCAGGATAAGAACCCATGTAACCAAATAGCATAGGTTGCAAGATCTCATAAGCCCTAGAATTAGAAGAAGCATTGTCTAGAGTGATAGCAAAGATCTTATCAATCAAACCAAACTCCTCCACCACACCAGCAATCTTTTCAGCTATGTTTTCACCAGAATGTGAAACCTCAATAAGCCTAAAACCAATTACCTTTTTCTGCATCTCCCAGTCAACACTAACATAATGAGCCACAACAGAAATGTAATCTTCCTTAGCATTACCAGACCAGATGTCAGAAGTTAAAGAAACAGATGAACATGCAGGAAATAAAGAATTCAGAAGCATAGCACGCTGCTCATCAAACAATTTACCCAAGTCTCTAGTGGTGGTTTGCCTAGAGACCTTCACAAAAGCAGGGTTATGAGCACGCTTAATGTAATCCTCCCAGGCCTGTGTCTCACCAATGCCTAAGGGAAGGTCAAGCCTAGCAATCAACCGGCATAACTCAGTACGAGCAACAGCAGGGTCATACTGCCAATTTTTGAAACCATCAGGATTAAGAGAGAGCCTAGACTGGACCATACTAGCATGATTTTGTTTTTTCATACAGGATTTCATGTGGCGTTTCAAATGGCCAGTACCAGCAGAAGATCTAGCAGTGTACCTTGAATGGCAATGATTACAGATAGCAGCAATTCGAATATCGTTCTCCTTAATCTCAGTGAAGTACGTCCAGACAATAGACTTTTTCTTACCAGAGGTGGAGGTGGTTGACGTACAATGAGTGTCAGTGGATGGTTCCACTCCGTCGTCGCCATCGAGATCGATGGGCTGGGGCTGGTTGCCGTCACCGAGGTTGATGCCGAACAACCCGGCGGCGTCATCACGCACGTCGTCGTCGTCCTCGATCTCCAGCTCCTCGTCTGGGTGCGGCGCTAGGTCCTCGCCATCGTCGAGGGGGGGATGGTCATCCTCATCTACCCCCCGCGTTGCGGGCCTAGCACCAGCACAGGACGGGGACGGCCGGCCCCGGCCACGACCTCCAGCTCCAGCTGCAGCGGCAGCTCCAGCACCGCCCCTCAACGGACGCTTTGGCGGCCTGGCCATGTCTACTCCAGAGGAGCAAGACTCGGCGTCAGGCACCAACCTACAAAGAAAAGACAGAGGCAGTAAGTAAAAAATAGATCTAGGGTTAGGGTTAGGGTTAGGGTTAGGGTTAGGGTTAGGGACGAGGACGATGAACACGAACCTGCGCTCCGGAGCCCGGTACCGGAGATGAAGAGGCCAGCCAGAGGAGGAGACGGACAACGATTAGAATCGACGGCGAGGTGGGGGTGGGGGAGGAAGGACTGCCATGAACAAGAACTCACATGCTTCACCGAGAACGAGAGGAGAGAGGAGAAAATAGGAGTAGAAAGGAGGGAGGAGACGGGGTTAGCGAGGTGGAGTGGAGAAGCACCGGCGAGGTCACCGGAATACCGGATCCGAGGACGATGGTCGATGGCGGCGGTGGATCGAGAGCGAGAGCGAGAACAGGGGAGCCGCAGCCGCGTCGCCGCGGCGGATCGGAACGGGATCGGGGGGAATGAGATTAGGGTTAGGGCAGGAGAGCACCGGCGAGGTCACCGGACCGGATCCGAGGACGATGGTCGATGCCGGCGGCGGTGGATCGAGAGCGAGAGCGAGAGCGACAGCAGGGGAGCGGCGGATCGGATCGGGATCGGAGGGAGGGTGAATGGGGATTAGGGTTAGGGCACCGGCGGCTCGAGTATATATGGGGGGCGGGGACGCGGGGCGGGGTGCCGGGGTGGCGGGCCACCGCCGGGCCGGCCTTTTCACCGTGCCGTGCCCGGGCCGTGCCACGGGCCAAGGTGGCGGCCCAAGCACGGCCTGGTGGATCGGGCCGGGCCGGCACGGGCACGGTGCCACCGGGCCGGGCCGTGTCTCGGGCCGGGCCAAAATGGCGGGCCGCGGGCCGGGCCGGCGGGCCGCGGGCTGCATGGCCAACTATAAACCCCACCGGCTCACCGTATAGTACGATCGGTGGACTCCCAGCGGCGCGCCTCCGCCTCTCCCTCGCACGCGCCCTCCGCATCGAGCTCACCGTCGCACCTCCCTCCATCTCCACTTTCCATGCTCTCGTCGTGCGCGGCCCCCCACGTCCCGTCCTTCTCCCCCTCGCCGTCCTCGCGCGAGCTGTGATGCGGCGGCGATGAAGATTCCCTGCAGCCGCACAGATCCAGGGTCTCTTCGTCCGCCGCCGTCGCCCACCACCAGGTGTGGCGACTTGCATCGCCGCTGCCTCTTCCTCGCGTACCATCTGCACGGTGATACCTCCGCCACCGAACCAGTCATTCCATGACCGATCGAACCCGGTTAGATCTCCTGTGTTTTTGCTCATTCTTAAGTCTGTTGCCCCATCGTCTCTTGCCTTCACAGCCTCCTCCTACTTTCTTGCTTGCAGGGGCAGAAGACCATCCTACTTTCTTGCTTGCAGGGGAGGAACAGCAGCGCATCTCCCATACTGGCTTTGTTTCCGCTCTTCCTGGTACTTGCATCTTCATTTCTTTACTGTTCTTCCCAATTTCTTGGGTCATCCAAATATGGTCTTCAAAATTGTTTGGTCTTCAAAGTTGTTTCGGAAAACACTAGGTGCTGTCAGAATCATATGTCCCCTTTTGTCGACTTAGCACCTATTTGATGTATACATCTCCCAATTTAAAGTTTTTGAAGTTCGCAACGACCATGTTGTATTCTATGATGCAAAGATTGTGAAATGTGATTACATCTCAGAGCAGCCAAAATCTGGGATGGGTCTATGAATAATCCTGCACTCCAAGTTGGAGTGGGATTAGTTCACAACATGCCAGGTTGCTGAGCTCCCTTATTTTCCCCAAAACATATACTTTTATCCTCATCTTTGATATGTAAACTATTTTTTTTCCCTACCTTTGTAAAAACATGTTTCTCTATTTCCCGAATTGACTGACCAAACATATCCTAATGAGCATACTCAGTCACCTCTTCCTCTCATCATTTTCAGTTTCCCAATATGCAGGGTGCACCAGCAGGATGGCGACCACAAAAGCGGCCTCCCAATTTGTGACTGCACTACAAGCGCCCATATTACATTTGTTGGTCTGTATAGAACCCTGTGAAGAGAGAAGCAAATAGAGGCTATTTATTAACAGGTTTGCATCTGTCTTGATGTCGTCTTTATTGTAGAAATTTTTTAGGCCTCCAGTACATATGCTGTAATTCCCTTCCATGCTTAAACTCTACTTATCGTTTCTATGTCATACATATAGGTTTATAGTTCCTTCATGCTTAGATCCCAATTTAAAGTTTTAAACAATCGCAACGACGATGTTCTATTCTATGATGCAAAGATTGCGAAATGTGGTTACATCTCAGAGTAGCCAAAATCTGCGAATACTCATGTGTCAAATGTATTTCACCGCTTTTTAATGAGTGACCTTATGTGCTACAGCTTCCTAGCCCGCACAGTTGCGTGCTGGCTGTTCATCTACAGCAGGCATGTTCCTTACACACTGTGCATCAACTTGCTCCTGCCTTCGGCCCTCTTACATGGCAGGCAGCGCACCACCGTCCCCCATGAAACTCGGCAACTGGTATGCTTCCTTCTCAGTCCAGTTGCCTCTCCCATTGTCTTTTACTGGTCATGTACTGCAAGCCTGCAACCGTAAAGGCCTTTAGCCTAAGCAAATGATTTTTCTATGCCTTCTTATTTCACACATACGTTAACTGCCAACTAATTAAATAGTCCGATCCTTGCCATGGCCAAACCTAGGGATCATGGAGGACATGGTAGGTTACCGACCTGTTCTACTACTCTTTACTGATGGTCGTGATGGTACCTGGAGCCCGGTCTTGCCTGTACTGAGTACTTGATTACTAATAATCTGATCCAATACCGTTTGTCTTCAGTTGATAGCTTATTTTATCTAGTAACGAATAAAATATTTTATGTCTTCAGTTGATACCCTCTGTTTTCAATACAAAGAGATTGCATTTCCAGACGACATGAACAATAATCCAATTGCCTCTCAATTGATGAAATAGTCATTCCTTTAGGTTTTCCTGGTGATGTACTGCAAGTCTGCAACTGTAAAAGCCTTTAGTCTAGGCGAATGATTTTCTTTGCCTTCTTAATTCATTCCTAGGTCAACTGCGAACTAATGAAATACTGCAATCCTTGAGCTTACATATTTATTTATGAATAATACTTGATCAGTACAAATGTATTGCAGTGCTGCCAAATATATAACGCTCTCTTGGTGCAGGATTGATATTGGCCGTGGACAAGCTGGCAAATATCCTACTCTTCAGTACTTCAGTCGACACAAAATGAGTCCCCATATGCAACTGAAACATCCCTGTACTATGCTAACACTATCCTACCAAATGAGAACCCATCTGTAACTAATGTTACTAATCTTTTTCTTTTCCATGTGTAGTCATATGGTGTGCTGTAATTCCGGCTTGTACAGCAATCCACTCGACGTTGACACTCGGTCGGTCCACAAGAGGAGGCTCAAAAGTCTGGTCTTGGTCTGCGACTGGCGTCTGTTTCTGGACGTGGTGGCCCCGCGAGTCCGCGATGCAGCGGATGACGGAAATGAATGGATTCTGTTGGATATAATCATATAAGTCCACTCCTGGTTTCATTTTTACATTCTATCTATTATAAAAACCAATTCAAGTTGACAAGGCCACGGGCGGGAAAAATAACAACAAAGTTCATGGGATATTAGTGGGGCTTCACCACGTTTGGAGGCTTTTATAGATTAGCTAGGACGTCTTTAGTTGCTGATTAGTGGAGCTTCAAGTTTTTATTTATTGTAGCCTACTCCGTATTCTTCAAGGTTTGTATAGGCCTAGTTTAGATGCGATCCAAATTTTAAATTTTTACACTCTCTTCATCACATCGAATCTTTGACACATGTATGGAGCATTAAATATAGATAAAAAAAATAGTTAAATGCACAGTTTTATTGTACATCACAAGCCGAATTAGTTGAGCCTAATTAGTTTATGGACATTAATTTGTTAAATACAAATGAAAGTGCGTCAAATTCTAAATTTCTTTTTTCATCTAAACACCCCCTTAGTAGTGGAGGTTGCCTATGCAGGTTTATTTATTTATGTTTATGACTAGAAATATTCTCTTGTGATGATAAACGTATCTACCGGCTTGACGTCGATGCGTTTTCTTCGTCGGTTACAAGATCATCTCTTCATCCAGTCTCTCATAAGCATTCACAAAGATATATATATTGTGCGATCGGCTCATGTGTCGCTGGGTACGTAACTAACTCTGACCCAGCGTGCAAATACACGTACATGTGCCGAGTATCTAAAATTTTGTCGATTGGACAAATGATGACGTGCGCATTTGATCATTTCCTTGCAACACAAACGGATCAGGTGGAGAGACTGCCCTAACGAGATCGGCA
Source organism: Saccharum spontaneum (assembly GCA_022457205.1). Lineage (NCBI taxonomy): Eukaryota > Viridiplantae > Streptophyta > Magnoliopsida > Poales > Poaceae > Saccharum > Saccharum spontaneum. The sequence continues at coordinate 13,365,426 of CM039605.1, forward strand.
AGGGAAGGCTCGCGCCCGGGCCCGGCGGGAAAGAGGAGCCTGGATTTCTGTAGATATACAAAGTGGGAGTAGAGAAGCTTATACGTACATATGAAACATGTTACACATGGTAATACTACGTAGTTGTTATTGTTCGATCATGCGACCCTAAATTGATCTCTCAAGTCAGGGCAGGCAAGTGGATGTCGGTTGCTGACTTTTGAGCGCAGCACTAGTACGACGAAGAAGGGCACGTTTGGATGGCTTTCAGGTTCTTAAAAAACTAATTTTGCTTCTATTTTTAAAATCTGGATGCT
>CM039605.1:13365821-13406870 GCA_022457205.1 Saccharum spontaneum
CTCTATTCTTGCTCGTGAAAGGAGTTCATGCTTGTGGGATTGGTGAAGATTTTATTCCTCCATCCATTCTTTGGTTCTAAAGGTTACCAACTTCATCCTCCCATGTTTCATCACTAGCATGGCTCATTTCGTGGTCTAGAAATAGAGAAATTTATAGATTTTTATATTAGGAATGATGGTGGATTTTTTTATTTACATACCATTTGAGCTCTAAATCACTTGATTGTTTAAATATGAAGATGAAGGAAGCTTATAGTAGTTCATCAAAACTAGTATGCACCTTTCATTGTCTCATTTCATGGTCTAGAAATTGAGAAATTTTTGGTTTTCTAGATTGGGAATAATGGTGGATATTTTTTATTTATATACCATTTGAGCTCAAAATCACTTGATAGTTTGCATATGTAGATGAAGGAATCTTATAGTAGCTCATCAAAACTAGTATGCATATTTCATTACCTCATTTCATGCATGGTTTATAAATAGAGAAATAAAAGGTTCTTTTTAGTATATAGCTCATTTAATTTTATGGTTCACAAAATGAGAAATTTATAGTAGTTGATGAAAATGAGTATAGAGAGTCGTAGATGGCGACTGCTTCCGGGTCCTCGGCCTTGCATGGGTCCCTAAGTGACTGAGGCCGAACCTTCCTCTCATTGCGTGCGGCAAGTGTGGGAAGAAGACTGTGAGGGAGTACAGGGGAAGAAGAAGGATCCCAACCAAGGGCACATCTTCTATACGAGTCCGGATCGCGAAGTGAGTAATTTTTTTGTCATGTTTTGTTATGGTTTGTAGCTATTTTTATGATGATTTTGATTAAAGTTCTTAATTTGTTGTTGTAATTTTAGTAGGATGGCACTGGATCATGTGACAGTTGGTACTGGGGGAAGAGTATGTTGAGCACATCCAAAAATCTCTTGCAAAGGCGACTGATGAGAGTGCACCATTGTATGATGAGGCAGTGAACCAGCAGGATTGTCTATTTTAGTTAGAATTGGTCGTGAAATCCTTATTCTGCTGAAGTGCATTGTAGGTTTAGTTTGTTTAGTGCTATTTGAGATTGTCTACATTACATCAAGGTTTTAATAAATTAATGTTTGAGAGTACGTGAAACAGCTGTGGTATAGGATATTAATTAATCATGTTGATTGATGGATATTTTGGATATTTTAATTAACTAATAATCATACATGTTGTATAATTTGGGTTATTATAAGTTTTTGATGTGGTGTACGTGATGTAATGCAGATGATCCGACAATGGATGAACAACATGGACTGCCACTCCCCAGAGTTCATTAGGGGCGTGCATGAATTCATAAATGTGGCCAAGGCAAACACGTAGAATGGTTTCATGTACTGCCCATGTGTTGTATGTAAGAATGAGAAGGATTATTCTTGCTCAAGGATCCTTCATGAACACATGTTTACATCGAGTTTCATGCCAAACTATATTTGTTAGACTAACCACGAAGGAAGAGGTGTTATAATGGAAGAAGATGAAGAAGAAGGGGATGATGACAACATGATTATTTGTGGTTTTGCTGAATACAGTGGCTTTGATGATACTGCAATGGGGGAAGTTGAAGAAGAGGTAGCTGCTGAAGAAGAAGTAGCGGCAGAAGATGAGCCCGCTGATGATCTTGGTCAGGCCATCCGTGATGCACAAAGAGAATGCAAAAGTGAAAAGGAGAAGATCAAGTTCGAGTGCATGCTAGAGGATCACAAGAAATTGCTATACCCGACTTGCGAAGAGGGACAAAAAAATTGGGTACCACACTTGAATTGCTGCAATAGAAGGCAAAGAATGGTGTATCCGATAGTGGATTTGGGGAGTTACTGACTATCGCAAAGAAGATGCTTTCAAAGGCAAACAAATTGTCCACCACTACATATGCAGCAAAACAGGCGATCTGCCCTCTATTATTCAAAATCCAGAAGATACATGCATGTCCTAATGAATGCATCCTCTACCGTGGTGAGTTCAAGAATTTAGATGCATGGCCGGTATGCCGTGTATCGCAGTATAAGATCAAGCGAGATGACCTTGGTGATGTTGAGGGCGATGGTGAACGTCCCAGGAAGAGAATTCATGCCAAGGTGATGTGGTATGCTCCTATAATACCACGCTTGAAACGTTTGTTCAGAAACAAAGAGCATGCAAAGTTTCTGCGATGGCACAAAGAAGACCGTAAGGTAGACAATATGTTGAGACACCTTGCTGATGGGTCCCAGTGGAGAGCAATCGATGGAGAATTCCCGAAGTTTACAGATGACGCAAGAAACTTAAGGTTTGTTTTAAGTACGGATGGCATGAATCCTTTCGGGGAGCAAAGCAGCAGTCATAGCACTTTGTAACACCCCTGGTGTTATAGTAACTAAAAACCTGCCATGTCATCATTTGCACTGTAAATCATCCATGATTAGGTTACCAATATTATGCATCAACTAAAATGAGTTTAAATTCTTAGGTTGGATGTGTTTCTCGTTGTGTGACTCGAAATCCGAAAACCCTAATTTCGAATGTCACCGCAAATACTTAGTTTATGCCCTGCGTAATTTGAGGTGTATGACGGTGTTATACACTAGTGCCAAGTGTAGGGTATAAGCTCAAGTCCAACTTATAAAATAAAGCTTCAAGTTTGAGTCAGGGTTTGGAATCCAAAACTTGTTACGAGTTTTCCGATTCGAATTCGAATTCAAATTTGAGGTATTATTAAAAGAATTTCTTAAGTCAAACTGGTCAACCTAGTGAGCCATTTGGTCAATCATGTGATGCTTGACTCAATGATGCCCTAGGATGATGGTGTGATCACTAAATAACCACAAATTAATAAAGAATCAAGTTTCAATTCAAAACCTTTCTGAAAACCCTGAAAAACAAAACCCTAGTTTTACCCCTTTTGGAATAGATCAAAATATAGGCAAAATTTGGGAAAAAGTGTAAAACCAAGTTTGTAGATCTTTTCAAGGGCTACAAGTTTGATGTTTTGAGTTTTCAAAGTTTCAGTGTAAAATTTGAAGTAATTTTGAAAAGATTCAAATCTCAAAATTTTTCCCTTTTCATTTCCCCTATCCAATTTCAAAATGGAGGTAGAATTTGAAAATGTTTTGAATAGCAAAGTTGTAGGTCTGTCCTAGATGTACAACTTTGGTATTTTGAGTTTTTGAAGTTTTAATACAAAATTCAAAGTAATTTTGGTTTTTCAGAATTCCAGAAAATGTCCCCTTTTGAATTCAAATTCAAATTTCAAAAACTAAGCCAAATTGGAAAATGTTCATATTGAGAAATTTGTAGATCTTTGAAAATGGAACAACTTTTGTATTTACAGATTTTCAACTTCTATTGAAGATTTGAAAGTAATTTGAAATTTTCCTCCAATGGCAATTCTGTAATTTATTTGAAATCGCCGCCAACCACCGCACGCCACCTCCCGCCGACGCCGGCGATCTTCAAATGCCTTCCAGGCGCGTTTTCGACCGCCAGCTCTTGCTTCAGCACCTTCTTGACTGGCCACACGTCGCCTGGAGCCCATCTTCCTCGCCCTATATATACCGGACACCGTCGGCGGCTTGATTTTCTCTTCCTCGGTTTCCGCCGCCACCGCAGCTCCGCCGCTCGCCGTAGCCCTCGTCGAGTCCCCTCTGGTCATGCCAACTACTCCACTGCAACCGCCTTACTCCAGCGCACCTTTCCGCTCGCTCGCGTCCACTGCTACCACCTGGAGTGCCCGCACCGCCGCTGTCTTCCTCGCTGCCGAGCAGAGGGCCGCCGTGGTCACCTCGCCGTGGACCGGTCGCTCCCGAGCACCGACGTCTTCACCAAAAGCGTCTACGTGATCACTGTGAGCCACTCGATGTTTTTCCCACTTCAGTTTGGTCTCTAGTTCACCGGGGGCACGTTTTCGCGGCTAACCGTCGACGGTGATCCGCCATAACCGTCAGTAAGGGGTCGTTGGTGCATAAGCTGGGCAGTTGAGTGGTGGAGGGGGTCCGTAGGATGGTGTAGGTCGTGTTAGTAGAGAAGGAGTAGGGCGCCGAGGTCACGGTCGCCGGCCGGCCACCGTACCGCAGCGACGGGCAAGGAGCGCGGGAGGTGGGGGATGACACGCGGGGCCGACGTGTCAGCGAGAGAGAGAGGAGCGGGAGCGCGTGCGCGGGCGGGCCGCGCTGACGGGCCGCGAAGCTAGGCCGAGCAGGCGAGAGCGCGGGGGAGAACGTGGGCCACGCACGTGCGTTGCAGGCCGGGCCGAGAGAGAGAAGGAGAGGAAGCAGCTCGCGATGGAAAGTTTTGTTTTTTTCTTTTTTTCAAAAATGTAAAATGATTTTCAGTTTTGTTTATTTTGTTATAAATTATTTATAATTCCAAAATTTATGAAAATTTTTGAGTAACCTTTTTATACTGCGTACTATTTAAGAAAAATAATAAATATAAATTTTAATTACTTTTTGTAGGTTAATTAATTAGTCCATTTAATTCTTAAGTGGCCCTTACTTAATTTTTCTAGGTTTATTTATTTATCCAAAAATCATGAAAATTGTTTTATCATCTAATTATGTTATAAGCTTCCTAAATTAAAAATTTTAGCTTAATTAGATTAAGTTAATTTTTATTCTTAAATTATGCTTTATTAATTAATTAGTTAATTAAGTAATTAGGGTATAATGATTAGTGTTGCTTGACTTTATGATTGAGTGTTGACTTTAGGTCGTTAACCCTTAATGACCTTTAGCATTCTTAATTGGTTGCTCAAGATTTCTTAATCATGTTATTAATGGTCAATTTGTGTTATTTCATGTGTTTAACGAAATCCTTTAATAAATTGCTTAGCGTAATCGGACCTTAGATTAGGGTTTGGCTAGAAGCTTTTGTCGTTCAACTGTACCGTGAAGGAAAGCTATACTCAAGTTGTTAACTCTGTTATGCATCCATCGAGCATCATGTTTATTAACTCATCATCCTAAAGCATGCATTATCGTCACGTATAGTTCCCGTAAAAGAGGAAGGTACCGAAGCCGAACCCGTCCCCGAAGAAGAGCCGACGTCCATGGAAGTAGGGTTTGACATCTGTGGTACTGATCCCGAACCTGAGTTTCCCGCTGACCAAGGCAAGCCCCGGTTGCATTCAACCATTCCTTGCGATTTGAAAATTTTACTTCACTTATATTACTGCTTTATTGCATTAAGTGCTAGGAGTTGAGTGATAACCTAATTACTGCATTACCATCCTTGAAATTCCAATATTATCCTTGATACTATTTTCATTTGAAAATGCTTAGTAGGCTTAGCCATGCTTAATGAGAAAACTTTAAAACTTTTGAGTAAAGTTTGAAGGGTTGTTGGACAACTACTTGATGAATATTGATGTTGATAATTTGAGACCGGTCGGTGGACTTGCATGGGGAAAGGAGTCCTCATGCAGTGTCTCCGACTGAGTCAGTTAAGGACCGTTCGTTGTTGAACTATGTACGTTGAGACATTATAGTACTAACCACATACTTGTGTAAGCCCTAACTCACCTATTCTAATTTGTGAACGGCCAACCGCGCACTGGGAGTGGAGAGATGGCGAGAGTAGTGTGTACCCTCGTAGCCAAGGGCTGGATTGGAGGTGTACTATACTCTCGGGTGGTCCTGGATCCGGTCATGTTTTGGAGGATCCGAGTAAAGGTTAATATATGAGGGTTAAAGTCCCGCATATATCGTGTGGTTAGAAAGCCCCAGCTGGGTAGATAAGCGATTCGGATCATCGTTGCTCCTCGATTATGGAGACTTGATTTGCTGTTCAACATCATAGTTAAGAACTGGAACTTTGGTCGGAGAATGAGAAAGAGACTGAATAAGATATATGATATAGATTAGGGTCACTTACATTCTGTTGAGAAGTAATACTGAAATAAAACCTTAATCTTAAGGATTCACTACTAGTAGCTTTTATGCAAAATAACTTGGATTCTTGCTGGAACCTCACCTTAATTCCCTTAAGCCTGCATTCCTGAGTCGTTCCACTAGTTTTGTCGGTTAAGTCTTGTTGAGTACTTTTGTACTCAGGGTTTGTTAAACCCCTGTTGCAGGTGCGTCTCATGAGCAGGTGTGTTTTGGACCCTGTTGCATGACCGTCTTTGCGGCGAGTGATGACGACGAGTAGAGATGTTTGGCTCTTGGGCAGAGCGTTGCGTTTTGGTGTTGTAATAATGTTAATAATGCTACTCCACTACTATGGTTGTAACACTAAACTTAAGTTTTGTAAGTTTGGAATAACGGGTTTGTAAACTTATGTTATGTAAGACTTCCGCTTTTGCACTCTGATGTAATTTATTATATAAACTGTTGTAATACTGTGATGTCTCTGTAATGTGATCCTGCTCGGAAGATTGTGGATGATTCGGGTTTCCCGAGGACACCCGACATGCTTCTTAAGATCTGTGGTACACATGTACAGTGGTTAGAAGTCTTTAAGACAATAACAAGTACATGTGGGCCATAGTAACTAGGAGGTTCTGCCACAGCTGGTATCAGAGCGATCATGGACAGAGCTATTGTAGTATTACATTTCAAAACTTCAAAACGATTGGGCAAATAAATGTAACTGACTATTTTGGTCCAAATTGCTTATTACCTATCTCTATTCCTCTCGTAGATCTTTAGTCATGTTTAAAAACTTTTGGTGGAATAGCATATTAAAATTGCCCTATAAATAAAGTTTATGTTTTGTTACCCTTGTGTATTTAATTACAAAAATCTTTAATGATAGTTCGTACGTTAAATCATGCATCATGCTTAATGAATCTGTTAATTTACCTTCCCCGTTAATGAGGTTTGGGTTAAATAGAATCAATCCTCTTCATGCTAACCTTCAGATCCTCCCCAGCTATCCTTACCAAAGTCTACCTTTTCCCGCTACAAGATGGCTCGGACTAAGTTGACGCCCCGTAAGTCCACCGGACCAAAGGGAGTTCCTCGTCGCCAGCTTGCTCCCAGGGACGAAGGTGCAAGCAGCAGCAGGCCTATCCATCAGACGGAGATAGAGAGTCTTTCCGCTGAGTTAGCCCAGGCTACACGTGATAGAGCTACGGACGCTATCCAGGTCGGAGAGTTACAGAATCAGTTACGAAGGCTCACTGGAGCTCATCTGAGCTGTGAGCGGATGATGGGTCGCTTAGTGGTGGAAAGGAATGAGGCATGGCACCGAGAGGATGTTGCCAGGGAACGTGCTGAGGAGTTACAGTTCTATGTTAATGATCTGGAGGGAGATAACCAGGTTCTCCATGAGGAAGTACATCAGTTGTTCTATCAACTGCATCCTCCTCCTGGTGCAGCTGAGCTAGACCCTGGTGTTATCCTCGCTGATGGTGGGGAATCTGCAGAGGAGTCAGAAGAAGAAGATCCGGAGGAGATGGAGCTTGTGGACGAGAGTGACGATGAAGGAGGTCACGTTTCAGGAGTGGACACTGATCGTGAGGACTGAGTTGGTCAAGTGCAGTGTGTAGCCAAAAGTTGTGTTTGTTGACAGCCTTAGTTGAACCGAGAAGTCCGGCCTATGTGCGGACTTGTGTAATAAATAAATGAATCAGTGTGGTGTGTTTGTAATAACTTGTATAAAAGTTCAATAAAAGTTTGTGAATAAAGTTTGGTTTGTTATCAACAGATGGCTCATAATGATGATGGTACGGGAACTTCACTGGGTGGGAGTGGTGTCCCTAATCCACCACCCGTTCCACTAAATATGGCAGAGGCTATGTTCGCCCTTGTCAATGCTACTGCAGAAAATGCTAGGTTACTGAGGCAAGTGGTTCAGAATAATCACAATGCACCACCAGGCAATCGGGGTCGGAATAACCACCGGAATGAGACCACTTATGTGGATTTCACTGATACCCGGCCCCCAGTGTTTACCAGAGCCGATGAACCGTTAGAAGCAGATGACTGGCTCCGCACTATAGAGCAAAAGTTTGAACTCATAGTGTAGTGACTACCAGAAGCCGGTGTTTGCAGCCCAACAGCTTCGGGGTGCTGCCAGAGCATGGTGGGGAAATCACCTTGCTGCACAGCCAGCTGGTCACTGGGTGACCTGGGCGGAATTCCATGTGGCTTTCCGAGCTCACTTTATTCTAGAAGGAATTATGATTAGAAAGTTGGAGGAATTTCTTGCACTGAAGCAGGGAGACCAGACAGTAATACAATATGTGGGCAGGTTCAATCATCTATCACAGTATGCTGCTGACCAAATCAACTCTGATCGAAAGAAGCAAGCTTGTTTTATGAGGGGTCTGAACTCAAAGATTAGCACTATGATGATTGGCTGCCTCAATGTGACTTATCATGAGGCTGTTGATATTGCTCTTTCGTCAGAAGAAGAATACCGGAAGCATAAAGAGGCTAAGAAGAAGAAGGTGTCGTATGGACCATCTGGTGGCAATCAAAAGCGCCAGAAGATAGTATATCATCCTCAAAATCATTTTCGTCCTCCTTTTCGTCCACCACAATTCCAAGCCCGACAACAGGCATTTGTCCGTCCTGTTGCAGCTCTATCCTATCCACGTCAGCCGAATGCTCCTGGCATTCATCCCCCACTTCAGCAGGGCAACAATATCAATAATTCTCCCTATTATAATTGTGAAAAGACAGGGCATTTCTCGAGGGAGTGTCCGTACCCGAGGCAGTATAATCCGAATTATCAGAAAGCTTTTGTGCCCCAACAACAGAACCAGAATCAGCAGATGGGCAATAACCAGAATGCTCAGAAGGGCAAGGCCGGGAAGAAAACTGGACGAGTCTTTTACACGCAGGCCGGGGCAATACCAGAAGGAGAGCCCGTTGAAAGCATCTAGGCCCTAAGGTTTGGTTTCGGCAATTGATGACAACGCTTTATTACCATGACTAACGTGTGTTTTGCAGAAACTTTGGTAAGTTAGGTCATGGAGGTTATAACTGCTTTGGGCACCATGGTATTCGTGTCCCTTGATGGAAATCATTTCGGTTTTCAAAAGAGTGACGTCAAGATTAAGGACGGTTAGTTCCGAATGTCGAGGTGTTGAGATACATTCGGAATAGTCGTTAGGATCTTCGTTTTTTCTCTTTTGGCCGTACTATAAAGGGGGGCATGAACGGGTAGCTTGACCTAGGCGAGTCCTATGTTTAGGTGTGGTGCACACTTGTTAAACTTGGCGCTAGGCAGCCCTAGAATAGCTCAAAGTTCAGTTGGAAGCAACTTGGTTCAAGTTGCGACGCGTTTCGGAAAGTTTCAGGCTGTTTTCCCCTGACCGGACGCGTCCGGTCAGTACTTAACCGCGACTAGGGTTTGCCTCTGACGACCGGGCGCGGTCCTCGCGAGAACCGGACGCGGTGGTCAGAGGCCGACACATGTCACTTAAGGGAAACACCCGATCGGACGCGACCTGGGTGTGATCGGCGCGTGCGGTCACAGTCCAGTAAGGTCCAGAGACGACCGAACGCGTCCGGTCATCACCGATCGGACGCGGCCTCGCGTCCGGTGCACTTACAGTAAGCTCCTTGCACGATCAGACGCGTCCGGTCACCCCTGACCGGCGCGTCCGGTCACTCAGTTGAAAAATCGGTTTTCGACCGTTACAGGCGACCGGCGCGTCCGGTCAGTTCGACCGGCGCGTCCGGTCAGCCCGTGTCAGAACGTAACGGTTCGTTTTGTTTGAGGGGTGTATAAATACATCCCCTCCACCTCTTTTAGAGGTCTCTTGCTCATTTGATCAGCTGAGAAAACCTTTTAGAGTACAAGGGAGTGCAAGAGCACTAGTGAGGATAGAGATTTGAGAATCAAAGCTTGAGAGTTCCTCACTAGCAATTAGAGAGTAGCAAGTGTGCATCCACCTTCTCATTTGGGCTCGTTGTGGTCAAGTGAGAGTTCTAGCTTGTTACTCTTGGTGATCGCCATCACCTAGACGGCTTGGTGGTGATTGGGAGTTTGGTGATCATCCAGCGGAGCTTGTGGATGACCCAACTCATGTTGTGAGCGGTTTTGGGTGATTCACCGCGACGGAGTGTCGAAGAATCAACCCGTAGAGAGCACTTGATCCTTGCGCGGATCAAGGGGGAGCTACACCCTTGCGCGGGTGCTCCAACGAGGACTAGTGGGGAGTGGCGACTCTCCGATACCTCGGAAAAACATCACCGTGTTCCTTGCCCTTTACATTCAAGCATTTACATTCTCGTATTTACTTTCATTGCTTGATTTACATTCCTAGAATTGCCATGCTAGACTAGGATTGGAAACTAGGGTGCAAAACTTTTATCGGTAGACTCTCTAGGAACACAAGTAGGCACTAGGGGTGAATTCCGGCTTGTAGGATTTAATTCTTGCAATTAATTTTTAGAAAAGCCCAATTCACCCCCCCCCCTCTTGGGCATCTTGATCCTTTCAATTGGTATCGGAGCCGTGTTGCTCCTAATTTAGGCTTTACCGCCTAGAGCAAGATGTCTAACGGGGAAGGACCACCTCCCACCTTTGAGGGGGATGATTTTCCATATTGGAAAATCCGCATGGAGGCGTATCTCGAAGCCATAGATGTTGGGTGTCTTAGAGCCGCAACCTAAGGGCTTCCCGCTATCAAGGATCCCGCAAACCCCATTGGTGACGAGGAGAAGTACGACTGGTGGTGTAACAGAACCGACCAAATTATAAGAGCACAAGTACGAAAACAAGCACCGAAGCGCTCAAATTTTCAAACTTGAGCCCATATAATCCCGGTAGTCAATCGAAATCACGAAGGATTTCAAACCAAACTGCTTACAACCAGGATCGCATCATTCAACATACACATCATACGTTGCATTGCACAAGTAGTTCCGAAATAAGTTAACACCACGGAGTAGCAATTATTACAAACCGAGTTTGAAAGTAGCGGAAGCATAACACACCCTTTAGTTACTTAAATACTGCCAGTTTGGATGATCGACATCCCGCAAAAGCACGAGGAAAGTACATAAAGATGATCACGCCCGTGTGATCTAGTCATCATCACCCGCGGGGTGGAGACATGTCTTGCAGAAGCCCTGGTAAAGCATGTCATCTGCAACAGGAGGGAATAAACCCTGAGTACTGGAATGTACTCAGCTAGACTTACCCGTCAAAAACCAGAAATAAATGAGACACCAAGGATTATGCAAGGCTTACACAAGAGGCTAGCTGACACCACATTTTGCATAAAGGCATAAGTAGTTGAAACTCTTATAACCTGTACTAGCAGTTATTTTTAGCATTTACCTGTCATCTATCTTAGCACCTGTACTAAACATGCACTTGATTATCATCAAACAATTATTCATATTATTCCATAGCAGGTATAAATTGTGGCAACATTGTATCATTCACTTAACCATCTGTTTAATTAATGAGATCTACGTTGCCGCTGCTCAAGTCAAGTGCTCACTAACCGGGAGCGACGGCGATTCGAATCGAATTCCTATCCAGCTGGAGGGGTATTTCTAACACTCACCGAGACGCGCCTGGCGAGGGCTGCTCAGGTCATCTTTCGTACAGTTCAGGAATCGCGGGTCCGAATGATGTCGCGACCCCAAGGGCGACACTCTGCCAGGTGCTAGGGACTCTAACCCCCCCTTGGTCTCACGCCAATGTCCCCAAGCACATCCTTTCTCTCCTCCAAGAAGCAACCTACCATTCGATTCCCGGCCTGAACCATACTACTCGACTTCGCGGTCGGAACGACTTATCCGGCCAACTAAGTGTTAGACTGCGTTCAACATGACTCAAGGACGTACAGCGAATCGGTCCTTAAACGACTCAGACGGGCATGGCTCCACACCCAAGACGTGAAGTGTCTTGCGGATGTACCATCGAACTCCCGCCCGGTCTCAATTTCATTTTAAAGCATGGTTCCATCACGATAGCCATAAGCCACTCGCGACCCAGTCCTATCTCTCGCGGATGACCGGAAATCACCCGACTTCTACCGTACTAAGCAGGGCTAAGCATTGACACGTGCCTACACCTAATATAGGATTAGGGCATAGTATCTGGACAAGGACAGGTGTAATGCAACAGTTGTTTTCATACAACTCCTACTACTTAATGCAGTAAACAATTAAAAGTACTCAAGATATCTTTATAAATTGATGGGTTCAGCATGCACCGGGGCTTGCCTTTGAGGAAGGTGGAAGGCTTGTGATCCGGGCACTCCGGGAGGTCTTCAACGGCGTCTCCTTCGCCGATGGGCTCTGTCTGCTCCTCCGGTTGACTCAGTACTTCCTCTGGAATCGTTTGCTCGAACTCGAGGAGTGTTACCCCCTCCGGTACACCTATTGCATGAGTGCATAATAAATTCCATGAATGCATAATGAAAGATGCAATATGCTCGGAATGAAATGCATTACAACAATTTAACGCTCTATTCAAATCACTTCAAAAGAGTAGGTGCAAATTTCCTCTCCGATAGAGAAATACTCACCTAATCTACTTAACCTAAGATAAAGTTGCTCATCCTCAGTTAAGGCCCTAACACCTAACAATTACAAAAGTAGCTTGTCTTAGGATATCACACCATATCAATCAGCAAAGCATCACAGTAGAGCATACAGGACAGCAGCTACTGGTTTTTATCATAACTGAAGATTTATAATTCCAAAAGATATGATCTAGGACAATCTGGAAAGCCTAAGAAATACTCTACAATTCATTTTCAGACCTCAACCCCAAACTCATAAGTTTTCCACGTCAAACTTCACAAGTTCCAGAATCTATCCTCTCAAAACAGAGAGTAGCAGATTCTGAACTGCCACTTAAAACAACAGTAACTATCAAACTACAAAGCCAAATGCTCCCAAATTTTGAAACAAGCTAGTTCATCAAGTTTACTGTGACTTTGGTATTTACAAGTTTTCCAGCAACAAATTTTATCAAAGGTCAAACTTAGAAATACTTCCAGCTGTCCAGAAAACCTAGAATTACAAAGGTTAAATATTTGTTGATATGACCAAAGTCTCCTAAAACCAAACTAATGTTACTAACAGTTCACATTAGGTATAAAAACACCAGAAAGTAAGGTGGAACCAACTAGAATATTTATTTAACCCCATTTCTTAATTTACTTAATTATTTAGGTGGAATTTTAAACATATATGTAAACTGCTCCTAAAATTCTACAAAAATTACAGGGGACTCTCTGACCTCAAAATAGACCACAGTAAAAATTTGAACAAGTTTTATTCACAGAAACTCTCTATACAAAATTCACAAGCCCAAAAGGCTGATTTTTGCATAATTCATAAATCACATTGAAAAGTATCAAACAACAGATTTCATATTTTTCTTAGACACTCTAGGGTACCAAGATATTCTCCAAAAAGTTACAAGAACATTGCACATGTAGAAAAATTATAAAAATTCCTTCAATTATTTCCTAGAATAAAATGATAGCCTTATAACTTAAAAATTACTTAAGCACTGATGCCCAAATTTTTACCAGAGCTAGGACTAGCATAGATTAACCTACCCACCAAATTTCATGATTTATGGAACACTACAGCTCAAGTTATAAATTAAACAAATTTGCATGCATTCCAAAACACATTTAAAGGATCTAATAAATTCTTACAGAATTTAAACATCTCATGCTAGATCCATATTTTTCTAAAATACTACACATCCAGTAGATTCTAACAAAATTTATCTTATGATTTTTGGATCACTAAAACCCTAGATTCCTATTTTCCCAACTTGTACAAAAATCAGTGACAAAATAATAAAAATCATTTTCACTTCGGACGACTGGGCCGGCCCGGAAACGAACTCGGCCCACAACGCATTCCCCCGCGCGCTCGGCCCGCTCAGCGCCCCTGCCCGCGCGTGCGACGCTGACGGTGGACCCCCGCGGTCAGCGACCGAAAACAGGGGAGCCGGCGCCCCGCGAGCTCCGGTGAGCTCGAGCTCGCCGGAGAAGGGCTCGCGCGGCTAACCGAACACGGTATCGTGCTCTCCGTCACCTGGCGCACCGATTGGTACCCGTAGGATGGATGGGAATGGGGTGGAGAGGGCCTGCCACCGTACGCGGCGGCCGGTGACATCTGGTGGCGGCGCACCGTCGCCGGTGAAGAAGCATGGTGCGGTTTGGGCTCGGTACGAGCTTCACCGGGGCAAGGCGGTTCCGTTTTGCGAGTAAGGGGAGATGGAGACGGACCCGAAGCACCCCGACCACGGTGAGGTCCCATGGCGGGCTCCGGCGACCCCTCGGAGGCGGAGAAGAAGATAATGCGGCTCACCTTGGGTCAAATCGTGGGGTTCGGTAGGTCCAGGGGATGGAGGGTGTCGAGGCGGAGGAAATGGCGAGCTTAGGCGGCCGGTGGTGTGGCGTAGCTCACGCTCGAGCTCGCTGGAGAAGAAAGGGGAATGGCGGCTCGGTTCTTTCCCTTTTGCAGACGAGAGGGAAGGAGGAGGAGGGAATGGATGGTTGAGGTCCGGGCGACCGCAGAGGTGCCCTTCATGCGCTCGGCAGCTGGCCAAGGCGCCAGGTCGCGCGCGGCGCGTGGAGGACACGCGGCGGCGTTCTTCTGCCGGGGCGCCACGTTCAGTTTTCTGAAGTTCTGAATCGCGGTTTCAGTCAAGCCGAGCCTGACAGCGTGACTTTGGCAACCTGTAACTCCCAATCTAGGCCGATCTAGTACAATCCGTAATTAGTAAAGTTGTAGAGGTACATAACGTCTACAAAATTGTCCACTAGAGCTCGAGCTGATTCGGTCTATAATGGAAACTACATGGCCTCAAAGTAGTGCTCGGTGAAACTGAAACCGGGTTTCAGTTAAGGATGTCGACTGACAGGTCATTTTCTTGACACCATAACTCTTGAACCCTTGAGAACCAGGCTTGGGTACTGTTGACAAAGTTGGAGTGCTACATGTGATCTACAAGTTTGTCAATATGAGTGAAGACTGGTTTGGCTTGGTTTGCAAACTACAAGCTCCTAAAGTAGGTACCAGTGAAACTGTAAGGTCCAATTCCAGACTTAGAAAAATTCTAAGTCCTGGAATTACACCACTAGCTGACTTGTGGGCCACTTTTGAGCATGTTGTGGTCACTTTCATGAGATGGTCATATTGAGACTTTTGTTCCTCATGAATTTCTTTACAACTTTGCTTAAGGGTGCTCTTCCATGCAAGGTCTCTAAATTAGACTTTCTAATTGGTCAAACTAGAGCCTTCTAGGGTCAAATGGGGGTCAAACTTGTCTTGGAGGGCAATTTTGTAATTTTGGTCAACATGAACCTTGATCCAAATGTTACCCTAAATATAGCTAAGGTGTTGTAGGTCATGATTGACTACTTTACCTTTTTGTTACACCAACTATCAAATACTTTATGAAATCAATCAAACAAACCCTAAACAAACACATGAATTGCATTACATGAAATACTAAACATGGATTATGCATGTCATGCTTATGCAAATGCAATGCAATTAAGGACTAAACACTTGAGGTGTTACAGCCCTCCCCCCTTATAAAAATCTCGTCCCGAGATTTGGAAAGCGTACCATTTTTCATAGAATTCTTTATAACCATCCCGCAAATAATCCTCCCGTTCCCACGTAGCATCACTCTCACTCCCCTGATTACTCCACATCACTTTGTACCACTTAACCACTTTGCTTCTAGTTACTCGTTCTTGAGTATCGATCACTCGGACTGGTTTTTCTTCATAGGTTAAGTCGGATTCCAGCCTGATATCTCCCAAAGGAACCTATTCCTCAGGAACTCGAAGACACTTTTTAAGCTGAGACACATGGAACACGTTGAATATGGCTCTCATCTCAGGAGGCAACTGGACTTTGTACGCAACAGCTCCACTCTTGCCTATGATCTGGAAGGGACCCACGTATCTTGGTGCAAGCTTCCGCTTAACGCCAAAACGTTGGACACTCTTCATTGGAGAAACTTTCAAATAAACGAAGTCTCCAACTTCAAATTCGAGTGGTTTTCTGCGACGATCAGCATAGCTTTTCTGTCTAGCTTGGGCTGCAGCCATGTGTTTCTGGATAGTACGGACTTGTTCCTCGGCTTCCTGGACAAAATCAATGCCATAATACCTTCTTTCCCCAGCTTCTACCCAGTTTAGTGGAGTTCGGCACTTACGACCGTACAAAGCTTCGAATGGGGCCATCTTAATACTCTCTTGATAACTGTTATTGTACGAGAATTCGGCTAAAGGTAGCCATTTTTCCCAAGAACCCTTGGATGAAAGGACGCATGCCCGCAACAGATCTTCCAAGATTTGGTTAACTCGTTCTGTCTGACCAGATGTCTGGGGGTGATAAGCAGAGCTTCTCACTAACTTGGTTCCCAGAAGGTGATGCAAATGCTCCCAAAAGCGAGCAGTGAACTGGGGACCTCGGTCAGAAACGATCGTACGAGGTATCCCATGAAGCCGGACTATCTGATTGAAGTACAACTCAGCATAGTCAGTAGGACGATAGTCCACTCTCACGGGGATGAAATGAGCTGATTTGGTCAAACGGTCAACAATTACCCAGATAGAGTTATGATTTTTGACTGTGGGAGGAAGTCCGACAATGAAATCCATACTTATTTCTTCCCATTTCCAGCCTGGAATGGAAAGTGGCTGAAGCAACCCAGCTTTCATGTGCACAGCTTTCACTCTGCAACAGGTGTCACATCTAGCAACATATGCAGCTATCTCTTTCCGCATCTTGGTCCACCAATAAAGTGGCTTCAAATCATAATACATCTTATTACTACCAGGATGGATGGACAACTTGGAAGAATGTGCTTCGGACAGGATCTGATCTCTAAGCTCTCGATCCTTAGGTACCACTAACCTATCCTTGAACCACAGCACACCTTCGTCATCTAACCTGAAATGCTTAGTTTCTTCCTCTTTCATCTTCCGTTTTATGTGAAATATACCCGGATCAGTCTTTTGGAGCTCAATGATTCTATTTCTGAGGGTACCACTGACAGTGATGTTGTACAAGACTGCCGGATGTAACAGGCGGGATCGGTGAAAATCAGTTTCAATTAAGGAATGGCAATGAGACTTACGGCTCAAAGCGTCCGCAACCACGTTTGCCTTGCCTGGGTGATAGTGCACTTGAAGATTATAATCTTTAATCAACTCGAGCCATCTTCTCTGACGCATATTTAGCTCAGGTTGGGTGAAGATGTATTTGAGGCTTTTGTGGTCGGTATAGATATTGCAGACATTGCCCAGCAGATAATGCCGCCATACCTTCAAAGCATGAACAACTGCGGCCAGTTCTAAGTCATGCGTCGGATAATTCACCTCATGTTTCCGAAGTTGTCGTGAAGTATATGCAATTACTCGGCCTTCCTGCATCAGAACACCTCCCAAACCTATGCCTGAGGCATCACAGTAAACATCAAAAGGTTTCTCGATATCCGGTTGTGCCAGAACCGGAGCCGAGGTTAGGAGGGTTCGCAGTTGGTGAAAAGCCGCATCACACTCAGGAGTCCAGACAAACCTGGTGTCTTTTTGCAGCAACCGAGTCATGGGTTTGGCTATTTTTGAGAAATCCGGGATGAAGCGACGATAATAGCCAGCCAACACAAGAAAACTCCGGACCTCATGAACCGAAGTAGGAGCCTTCCAATTCAATACTTCTTCTACCTTGGTGGGATCCACCATAATACCTCCATCGGACAACACATGCCCAAGAAAAGGTACTTCTCGAAGCCAGAATTCACATTTACTGAACTTCGCATACAGTTTATGCTCACGCAGTCTGCTGAGGACAATACGCAAGTGTTCCGCGTGGTCTTCCTCATTTTCAGAATACACTAAGATGTCATCAATGAACACCACCACAAACTTGTCCAACTCGGGCATAAACACCGAATTCATCAAGCACATGAAGTGCGCTGGGGCATTAGTCAGACCGAAGGACATAACAAGATACTCATAAAGGCCGTATCTCGTCGAGAAGGCTGTTTTTGGAACATCTTCAGGACGGATTTTAATCTGATGGTACCCAGACCTTAGATCAATCTTGGAAAAGACTTTAGCTTTGGACAATTGATCGAACAAGATGTCGATACGCGGTAGAGGATACTTATTCTTGACAGTGACTGCATTCGGAGGTCTATAGTCCACGCACATCCGCAAGGTTTGATCCTTCTTCTTTACAAAGATAGCAGGGCAACCCCACGGAGATGAGCTAGGACGGATCAACCCCTTCTTCAAAAGTTCATTCAATTGTACCTTAAGCTCAGCTAACTCATTTGGAGGCATTCTATAGGGTCTCCTAGAGATGGGTGCGGTACCAGGCAGCAACTCGATTTTAAATTACACATCCCGATCCGGAGGGAGTCCCGGCAATTCATCGGGAAAGACGTCCGAAAACTCCTTTACTACGGAAATTTCAGCCAACGCCTTTGCTTGCACAGCATGAATTTCCCCCGACAATTCAACTTTTCTGGGTAGTTGAACTAGAAAACCCTTTTGATCGGTAGGATCTCTGAGCATAACTACCCGAGCAGATGTGTCAATGAGTACCCCATTCTGACTCATCCAATTCATTCCCAAGATAACATCTATGTCTAACCCCGGTAACACCAATAGAGCAAGCGAATAACTTCGCCCTTCTATCTCAAACTTAAGGTTCCCCACTACTTTGTTTGTGGAAATATTCCCACTTGCAGCACTAATACAATAACCCACACCTTCAACAGTATGCAACTTGTGTGCAAATTTGGATGCAAACTTAGGACTGATAAAGGAATGCGAAGCACCTGAATCAAAAAGTACCACTGCGGGATGTTGGTCAACTAGGAACTTACCAGCCGTAACCACCTCACCAGATGGAATTTCTTCAATGCTGTTATAATGAGCGTGTCCCTGACGACCACCTTGATTGACATTTTTCTTAGGGTACGGACAGTTCCGGGCCCAATGGCCTGGCTTGTTGCAATTCCAGCAAGGCATATTGCTAGGAGGAACACTAGAACTACTCTGACCAGAAGTCCCCTTTGGCAGAGCGACAGTATATGCCTTACGGAACCCAGTTTTTGCAGCAGGCTTTTTCTGTGGCGGACGGAACCTTGTATTCTGAGCAGGCGGGCGTGGAGACGATCTTGGTGCAGCTGAGGACCTTGACTGAGAAGCACTTGCCTCAAGGGCCCTTTTACGGCTCTTAGAAGCAGAATAAATAGCATTGTTGTTCTCCTGTGTCAAAGCATCGCTGATGAAATCATTGAAAGTGGTACACTTGCTAGTACCCATAGTCTTCATTAGCTTTGGGCCGAGGCCCCTTTTGAAACTAGCAATCTTTTTGGCATCAGTATCCACAAACTCCGTGGCGTACCTTGCCAAGTTGTTGAAGGACTGCAAGTACTCAGTCAAGCTCTTGTTTCCCTGCGACAGCCTCATAAACTCTGTGTGCTTGATTGCCATAAGACCTGGAGGGATATAATTCCCCCGGAATGCCGCCTTAAACTGATCCCAAGCAATCGGGACATTGGCAGGCAGTGTGGAACGATAGTGGCTCCACCAGATGCCTGCTGGACCATGCAACTGATGGGAAGCATACTCCGTTTTCAGCTCATCAGTTAGGCGTAGCAGACGAAACTTTTGTTCAATGGTATTCAGCCACTCATCAGCCTGCAGGGGTTCTTCCGCTTCCTTAAAAAGCGGGGGCTTTGTATCCAGAAAGTCCTTGAAATCGCTGTACTGGTTTGGCTCTGGGCCCTGACGACCATGCCGAGCCTCTCGATTAGCCAGTTGGCGCATGGCGTCGGCCAACATACGCTGCCCCTCAACCACTGATTGCATTAATTCAGCCGGAGTAGGTGGTGGTGGAGGGGGCGGCTGGTCCTCCTCCTCATTTCCACGACCCCGACGTAGATTGTACGACATCTGCAAAATGCATAGCCAATGAGCACTGACGATGTGGGAAATTTGTAGATGAATTATTGCGAAATGTCAAACTGTCTTCAAAAATAGAATTCTCATAATAATTAAGGCACAATAATTCATCACAACCGCACAATCCATTCAAGCGCATCAATTGCCGAACTCGTACTTGGTAATCCATCAAGACGTTCTTCGATAAAGGCTCACTCACAGGGAGCACAACGGTTATCGGATCGTTTACGTTGCTATCTACGTGATTTTGACCTTTTGCCCGGTACTTGGATTTGATCTCAAGATTGTTAGTGACTGTGAAAGGCTACTTCAAACTGACCACAAAGAGACTTCTCAATGGAGAGTTCTATGGTGGATCAGGACTAGCCACTTCGATACCTGCGCGTGCCAAGCAGCACAACCTTATGTCGCGTGCCATAGGAGGCCCTCGGTTTCGTCGCGGCACCGAAGGGTGCTAATCGTGACACCATCACCGAACACAACACAATAAGACATCCCATTGCGATCGAAATTAACAGGTTCAAACTACATTTAGGAAACATACGGTTCAGCCTTACATCCCAGGGTCAAGTTATTACAAGGCCTCACTCCTTCACAGGGAGGGCACAAAAGACGATCCTAGCATTAAAAGTACGTGATGACTACTCTAAACATCATCCTCCGAGTCCGTGTCAAGGATCTCCCCGCCGTCCTCATCACTGACAGGCTCTAACTCTTCGTCTTCTTCTTCTTCTGGCCCTTCCCCTGGTGCTTCTGCAGGTGGAGCATCTTGTGGTCCATCGACCTCCACTTCATCATCATCATCCTCTGCCATGAAGATTCCGGAACCCATCTCCTCATCTACATTGTTGTTCCTAGGTAGCAGAGGATTAAGCTGGTTGTTCAGGCGGTGCACTTCTTCATGAAGGTTGTCATTGTATTCTTCAGCATTCTCTAACTGTTGTTCGAGCTCAAACTGACGAGCTCTCAGAACGTTCTCCTCGTGCCAGGCTTCATCCCTCTGTTCCATCACACGGACCAACATACGCTGACAGTTGCGATTTGCCACTGTCAACCTCTGGACTGCAAGTGTTTCTTGATCTCGATCATGAATCACTTGCTCCAGTTGTTGCCGTGCTGCATCCCTAGCAGCAGTCACCTCTGCCAGCTCAGCCCGTAACTGTTCCACCTCGGAGGGCTCAGGATGGGGCTCGCGTGGAGCTAACTGGTGGCGAGGGACCCTTCCACCAGTTGACTTACGGGCTGTCATCCTGGTGCGTGCCATCTGTATCAACAAGATGTGACTTAAAGTGAGAATCATTTAGGGGATACGAAATTTAATTTAGTCGGGACTATTGAAATTTTTAAGGAGGGAGCGAATGACATGTATGATATAATTAAACATGATGCATGCACGTTCCGTACGTCCTCTCACCTTAGTAGAAACTAAAGTGCTAACGCTAAGCGGTGGCATACATACGTTCTCTCATATAAGCGAAACTATCGGTCTACACGTTACGTTGTTAGTGTACCTGCAGAAAAATTCCATTGCAGCCCAACAATTCCCAAAATAACATACAAGGAAGCAGTAGGCTAAATACTTTCCATATACACATCCCCGGATGTATATATTTCAGTATCAAAGCTACCCGATTGATAGATGCCCACAATTAAGTGCTTTTACATAGTCACATGGTTTAAACATGTAAATATGCAATTCACCAAAACTACTCTCCCCTAGACCGCCAGTTGGACGATCATGCTCTCACAACTCACACTTACCAGAGCGTCGAGGTAATTGATCCATACATTACCACCCAAGTGGATGGCATCCATACAATATCACGCCGTATGGACGACGAAACAAAAACAAACAAGGCCCCCAAGTTAGTCTTTATAATAAGCCACCTAAGAGTCCTTATTTGGGCTAAGGGATGTGATCACTGGCATACTTATAAAAATACTTTTTAAAGTTTAACCCTTTTTCGCAAACAAATACTTTTGTTTTTAATTACTCGTAAGATGTGCTTAATGTTGAATTATGCTCCGATACCAGCTGTAACAGAACCGACCAAATTATAAGAGCACAAGTACGAAAACAAGCACCGAAGCGCTCAAATTTTCAAACTTGAGCCCATATAATCCCGGTAGTCAATCGAAATCACGAAGGATTTCAAACCAAACTGCTTACAACCAGGATCGCATCATTCAACATACACATCATACGTTGCATTGCACAAGTAGTTCCGAAATAAGTTAACACCACGGAGTAGCAATTATTACAAACCGAGTTTGAAAGTAGCGGAAGCATAACACACCCTTTAGTTACTTAAATACTGCCAGTTTGGATGATCGACATCCCGCAAAAGCACGAGGAAAGTACATAAAGATGATCACGCCCGTGTGATCTAGTCATCATCACCCGCGGGGTGGAGACATGTCTTGCAGAAGCCCTGGTAAAGCATGTCATCTGCAACAGGAGGGAATAAACCCTGAGTACTGGAATGTACTCAGCTAGACTTACCCGTCAAAAACCAGAAATAAATGAGACACCAAGGATTATGCAAGGCTTACACAAGAGGCTAGCTGACACCACATTTTGCATAAAGGCATAAGTAGTTGAAACTCTTATAACCTGTACTAGCAGTTATTTTTAGCATTTACCTGTCATCTATCTTAGCACCTGTACTAAACATGCACTTGATTATCATCAAACAATTATTCATATTATTCCATAGCAGGTATAAATTGTGGCAACATTGTATCATTCACTTAACCATCTGTTTAATTAATGAGATCTACGTTGCCGCTGCTCAAGTCAAGTGCTCACTAACCGGGAGCGACGGCGATTCGAATCGAATTCCTATCCAGCTGGAGGGGTATTTCTAACACTCACCGAGACGCGCCTGGCGAGGGCTGCTCAGGTCATCTTTCGTACAGTTCAGGAATCGCGGGTCCGAATGATGTCGCGACCCCAAGGGCGACACTCTGCCAGGTGCTAGGGACTCTAACCCCCCCTTGGTCTCACGCCAATGTCCCCAAGCACATCCTTTCTCTCCTCCAAGAAGCAACCTACCATTCGATTCCCGGCCTGAACCATACTACTCGACTTCGCGGTCGGAACGACTTATCCGGCCAACTAAGTGTTAGACTGCGTTCAACATGACTCAAGGACGTACAGCGAATCGGTCCTTAAACGACTCAGACGGGCATGGCTCCACACCCAAGACGTGAAGTGTCTTGCGGATGTACCATCGAACTCCCGCCCGGTCTCAATTTCATTTTAAAGCATGGTTCCATCACGATAGCCATAAGCCACTCGCGACCCAGTCCTATCTCTCACGGATGACCGGAAATCACCCGACTTCTACCGTACTAAGCAGGGCTAAGCATTGACACGTGCCTACACCTAATATAGGATTAGGGCATAGTATCTGGACAAGGACAGGTGTAATGCAACAGTTGTTTTCATACAACTCCTACTACTTAATGCAGTAAACAATTAAAAGTACTCAAGATATCTTTATAAATTGATGGGTTCAGCATGCACCGGGGCTTGCCTTTGAGGAAGGTGGAAGGCTTGTGATCCGGGCACTCCGGGAGGTCTTCAACGGCGTCTCCTTCGCCGATGGGCTCTGTCTGCTCCTCCGGTTGACTCAGTACTTCCTCTGGAATCGTTTGCTCGAACTCGAGGAGTGTTACCCCCTCCGGTACACCTATTGCATGAGTGCATAATAAATTCCATGAATGCATAATGAAAGATGCAATATGCTCGGAATGAAATGCATTACAACAATTTAACGCTCTATTCAAATCACTTCAAAAGAGTAGGTGCAAATTTCCTCTCCGATAGAGAAATACTCACCTAATCTACTTAACCTAAGATAAAGTTGCTCATCCTCAGTTAAGGCCCTAACACCTAACAATTACAAAAGTAGCTTGTCTTAGGATATCACACCATATCAATCAGCAAAGCATCACAGTAGAGCATACAGGACAGCAGCTACTGGTTTTTATCATAACTGAAGATTTATAATTCCAAAAGATATGATCTAGGACAATCTGGAAAGCCTAAGAAATACTCTACAATTCATTTTCAGACCTCAACCCCAAACTCATAAGTTTTCCACGTCAAACTTCATAAGTTCCAGAATCTGTCCTCTCAAAACAGAGAGTAGCAGATTCTGAACTGCCACTTAAAACAACAGTAACTATCAAACTACAAAGCCAAATGCTCCCAAATTTTGACACAAGCTAGTTCATCAAGTTTACTGTGACTTTGGTATTTACAAGTTTTCCAGCAACAAATTTTATCAAAGGTCAAACTTAGAAATACTTCCAGCTGTCCAGAAAACCTAGAATTACAAAGGTTAAATATTTGTTGATATGACCAAAGTCTCCTAAAACCAAACTAATGTTACTAACAGTTCACATTAGGTATAAAAACACCAGAAAGTAAGGTGGAACCAACTAGAATATTTATTTAACCCCATTTCTTAATTTACTTAATTATTTAGGTGGAATTTTAAACATATATGTAAACTGCTCCTAAAATTCTACAAAAATTACAGGGGACTCTCTGACCTCAAAATAGACCACAGTAAAAATTTGAACAAGTTTTATTCACAGAAACTCTCTATACAAAATTCACAAGCCCAAAAGGCTGATTTTTGCATAATTCATAAATCACATTGAAAAGTATCAAACAACAGATTTCATATTTTTCTTAGACACTCTAGGGTACCAAGATATTCTCCAAAAAGTTACAAGAACATTACACATGTAGAAAAATTATAAAAATTCCTTCAATTATTTCCTAGAATAAAATGATAGCCTTATAACTTAAAAATTACTTAAGCACTGATGCCCAAATTTTTACCAGAGCTAGGACTAGCATAGATTAACCTACCCACCAAATTTCATGATTTATGGAACACTACAGCTCAAGTTATAAATTAAACAAATTTGCATGCATTCCAAAACACATTTAAAGGATCTAATAAATTCTTACAGAATTTAAACATCTCATGCCAGATCCATATTTTTCTAAAATACTACACATCCAGTAGATTCTAACAAAATTTATCTTATGATTTTTGGATCACTAAAACCCTAGATTCCTATTTTCCCAACTTGTACAAAAATCAGTGACAAAATAATAAAAATCATTTTCACTTCGGACGACTGGGCCGGCCCGGAAACGAACTCGGCCCACAACGCATTCCCCCGCGCGCTCGGCCCGCTCAGCGCCCCTGCCCGCGCGCGCGACGCTGACGGTGGACCCCCGCGGTCAGCGACCGAAAACAGGGGAGCCGGCGCCCCGCGAGCTCCGGTGAGCTCGAGCTCGCCGGAGAAGGGCTCGCGCGGCTAACCGAACACGGTATCGTGCTCTCCGTCACCTGGCGCACCGATTGGTACCCGTAGGATGGATGGGAATGGGGTGGAGAGGGCCTGCCACCGTGCGCGGCGGCCGGTGACATCCGGTGGCGGCGCACCGTCGCCGGTGAAGAAGCATGGTGCGGTTTGGGCTCGGTACGAGCTTCACCGGGGCAAGACGGTTCCGTTTTGCGAGTAAGGGGAGATGGAGACGGACCCGAAGCACCCCGACCACGGTGAGGTCCCATGGTGGGCTCCGGCGACCCCTCGGAGGTGGAGAAGAAGATAATGCGGCTCACCTTGGGTCAAATCGTGGGGTTCGGTAGGTCCAGGGGATGGAGGGTGTCGAGGCGGAGGAAATGGCGAGCTTAGGCGGCCGGTGGTGTGGCGTAGCTCACGCTCGAGCTCGCCGGAGAAGAAAGGGGAATGGCGGCTCGGTTCTTTCCCTTTTGCAGATGAGAGGGAAGGAGGAGGAGGGAATGGATGGTTGAGGTCCGGGCGACCGCAGAGGTGCCCTTCATGCGCTCGGCAGCTGGCCAAGGCGCCAGGTCGCGTGCAGCGCGTGGAGGACACGCGGCGGCGTTCTTCTGCCGCGGCGCCACGTTCAGTTTTCTGAAGTTCTGAATCGCGGTTTCAGTCAAGCCGAGCCTGACAGCGTGACTTTGGCAACCTGTAACTCCCAATCTAGGCCGATCTAGTACAATCCGTAATTAGTAAAGTTGTAGAGGTACATAACGTCTACAAAATTGTCCACTAGAGCTCGAGCTGATTCGGTCTATAATGGAAACTACATGGCCTCAAAGTAGTGCTCGGTGAAACTGAAACCGGGTTTCAGTTAAAGATGTCGACTGACAGGTCATTTTCTTGACACCATAA
The DNA here is from genome assembly GCA_022457205.1 of Saccharum spontaneum. Taxonomy (NCBI): domain Eukaryota; kingdom Viridiplantae; phylum Streptophyta; class Magnoliopsida; order Poales; family Poaceae; genus Saccharum; species Saccharum spontaneum. The sequence continues at coordinate 13,391,932 of CM039605.1, forward strand.
CTCTTGAACCCTTGAGAACCAGGCTTGGGTACTGTTGACAAAGTTGGAGTGCTACATGTGATCTACAAGTTTGTCAATATGAGTGAAGACTGGTTTGGCTTGGTTTGCAAACTACAAGCTCCTAAAGTAGGTACCAGTGAAACTGTAAGGTCCAATTCCAGACTTAGAAAAATTCTAAGTCCTGGAATTACACCACTAGCTGACTTGTGGGCCACTTTTGAGCATGTTGTGGTCACTTTCATGAGATGGTCATATTGAGACTTTTGTTCCTCATGAATTTCTTTACAACTTTGCTTAAGGGTGCTCTTCCATGCAAGGTCTCTAAATTAGACTTTCTAATTGGTCAAACTAGAGCCTTCTAGGGTCAAATGGGGGTCAAACTTGTCTTGGAGGGCAATTTTGTAATTTTGGTCAACATGAACCTTGATCCAAATGTTACCCTAAATATAGCTAAGGTGTTGTAGGTCATGATTGACTACTTTACCTTTTTGTTACACCAACTATCAAATACTTTATGAAATCAATCAAACAAACCCTAAACAAACACATGAATTGCATTACATGAAATACTAAACATGGATTATGCATGTCATGCTTATGCAAATGCAATGCAATTAAGGACTAAACACTTGAGGTGTTACAGGTGGAATGCAAAGGCCAAAAATGCACTCTACCGGGGCTTAGGCAAAGATATCTTCAATCGTGTGCGTAATGCAAAGAACGCTCATGAATTGTGGGAAAATCTTTGTGCTCTCCATGAGGGAACTAAGAGTGAGCGTGAGGAACGCTATCACATTGCTTTAAAGAAAATTAATTCTTTTGAGATGCTTCCCAAAGAAAGTGCTAATGATATGTGCACTCGCTTGAATGTTCTTGTAGAGGACCTCAATGCTCTTGGGCTCACTCAAATGAGCCAATCGGATGTTGCAAGGAAGATCTTGAGTGTTCTTCCCGTTGAGAAGTATGGTCACATTGTCACCGTGCTTCACCAAAGTGATCTCTCCACCGCAACACCGACACAAGTATTGGGGAAGATCAATGCTCATGAGATGTACATGCATATCACTCTGGAAGAGGGCTCATCATCTTCCAAGAAGAAAGACTTGGCCTTCAAAGCTAGCCATGACAAGAAGAAGAAGAAGGGCCAAGCCATGATGGTGCAAGAAAGCTCAAGTGAAAGTGATGTCGATGATGAATCACTTGCACTCATGGTGAGAAAGACCACCAAGATGCTAAAGAAGCTTAACAAGAGTGGCATCAAGTTCGATGGCAAGAAAAAGAAATTCTTCACAAGTAGCAAGAGAAAGCCCATCTCGGAGATGGATTGCTACAATTGTGGTGAACTTGGCCACCTAGCTCATCAATGCCCTAGACCACCAAAAGACAAGTTCAAGAACAAGAACAAGGGCAAGAAAAATGATTCAAGTGATGAAGAAGATGAGAAGAAGAAGAACAAGCCATACAAGAAGAAGGATGGCAAGAAGAAGGAGTTCTACAAGAAGAAGAAGGGAGGAAAGGCATACATTGTTGGTGATTGGCTCACCGACATTGAATCATCTTGTGAGTCCTCCGAAGATGAGAGCAATGATGAGAAAGAGAAGGTTGCCGCTTTTGTGATGGGGCCATCATCTTCACCGACATCTTCATCGCCACCTTCACCGCCTCCTTCACCATCATTGTCCACTACTCACCTATGCCTCATGGCCAAGGGTGAACGTAAGGTGAACTACAAGACCGGTGGATCTCATTGGGTTATTGATAGTGGTTGCACTCAACATATGACCGGTGATCCTCGTATGTTCACCTCCATTGAAGAGAATGGGATATGTCAAGAGAAGATCACATTTGGGGATAATTCAAAGAGCAAAGTCAAGGGTATAGGCAAGATTGCAATATCGAATGATCACTCACTCTCAAATGTGCTCTATGTTGCTTCATTGAGTTTCAACTTATTATTCGTCGGGCAACTTTGTGACCTTGGCTTCCAATGCTTGTTCACACCAAATGAAGTGGAAGTTTCCAAGATAGATGACAAGCAAGTGATATTCAAAGGCTTTAGATACAACAATCTTTATCTTGTTGACTTCACCTCCGAAGATGCAAATTTGATGACATGTTTGTTCACCAAGACTTCACTTGGTTGGCTTTGGCATAGGAGGCTTGCACATGTTGGAATGAGCACTCTCAACAAGCTATTGAAGAAAGAACTAGTGAGAGGATTGAAGGATGTGAAGTTTGAAAAGGACAAACCTTGTAGTGCATGTCAAGCGGGCAAACAAGTTGCAAACACTCATCCAACCAAAGCTTTCATGTCAACATCAAGAGTGCTAGAACTTCTACACATGGATTTGTTTGGGCCTACAACATACAAGAGCTTGGGTGGTAATCTCTATTGTCTTGTGATAGTGGATGACTACTCAAGATATACATGGACTTTCTTCCTTCATGACAAATCCGAAGTGGCAAATTGCTTTAAGAAGTTTGCAAAGAGAGCTCAAAATGAATTTGAAGTCAAGATAAAGAAGATTAGAAGTGACAATGGCAAAGAGTTTGACAACACCAACATTGAAGCTTATTGTGATGAAATTGGAATCAAGCATGAGGTCTCTTCAACCTACACTCCTCAACAAAATGGTATAGTTGAGAGAAAGAACCGGACTTTGATCACCCTTGCAAGAACAATGCTAGATGAGTACAACACTCCGGAAAAGTTTTGGGCCGAGGCAATCAACACCGCATGCTATGCTTCAAATCGCCTCTTCCTACAAAAGTTTCTTGGCAAGACCCCCTATGAGTTGCTTAATGGGAAGAAGCTGGACGTCTCATTCTTTCGGGTGTTTGGTTGCAAATGCTACATCTACAAGAAGCGTCAACACCTAGGAAAGTTTCAAAGACGTTGTGATATTGGTTTTCTTGTTGGTTACTCATCAAAGTCCAAAGCATATAGAGTATTTAACCATACCACCGGTTTGGTTGAAGAAACATATGATGTGGAATTTGATAAATCTAACGGCTCCCAAGGAGCAATTGAGAATTGTGATGATGTAGGTGATGAACCCTTGAGGGAGGCCATGAAGAACATGCCCGTGGGAGACATCAAGCCAAAAGATGATGAAGACGATGTACAAATCATTGATCCACCATCTTCATCACGTGTGCCTCAAGATGATGACAAGAATGAGAGTTGAAAATGAAGACACCTATATCTCTCATGAACAAGCTGAGGCACAAGCTCAAGATGTTGATGCTCCCCATCCACCTCCTCAAGTGGTTGATAGAAGAAATTCATCTCTACTTCAAGCACATCCACAAGAACTCATCATAGGGAGTCCTACTAAGGGAGTGATGACTCGATCTCAAAAGCTTGCTTCTTTTGTTGAACATCACTCTTTTGTCTCTTGTGTTGAACCTAAGAATGTAGAAGAAGCTCTTCAAGATCCGGATTGGGTGAATGCCATGCATGAAGAATTGAACAACTTCACCCGCAATCAAGTATGGACACTTGAAGAGCATCCTAAAGGTGCAAGAGTTATTGGAACCAAGTGGGTGTTCCGAAACAAGCAAGATGACCAAGGCATAGTAGTGAGGAACAAGGCAAGACTAGTTGCAAAGGGGTTCTCTCAAGTTGAAGGCCTTGATTTTGGAGAGACCTTTGCACCCGTTGCAAGACTTGAAGCCATTCGTATCCTCCTTGCATATGCATCACATCATGATATGAAACTATATCAAATGGATGTGAAAAGTGCATTCTTAAATGGCTTTATAAATGAACTAGTCTGTGTTAATCAACCTCCCGGGTTTGAAGACCCTAGATATCCTAATCATGTTTATAGGTTGTCCAAGGCGCTATATGGGCTCAAGCAAGCCCCTAGAGCGTGGTATGAGCGCCTCCGAGACTTCCTCATTGAGAAGGGCTTCACCATTGGGAAGGTCGACACCACACTATTCACCAAGAAGCTTAATGGGGAGATCTTCATTTGTCAAGTGTATGTTGATGATATCATCTTCGGGTCAACAAATGAAGATTATTGCAAGGAATTTGGTGAATTGATGTCGAAGGAGTTCGAGATGTCAATGATTGGTGAGCTCACATTCTTCCTTGGTTTTCAAGTCAAGCAAATGAGAGAAGGGATTTTCATCTCTCAAGAAAAGTATACCAAGGATCTTCTCAAAAGATTCAAGATGGAAGAATGCAAACCAATCAAGACCCCAATGCCATCAAATGGACATCTCAACCTAGATGAGGGAGGTAAACCGGTTGATCAAACTCTCTACCGTTCTATGATTGGTAGCTTGTTGTACCTTACCGCATCTAGGCCCGATATCATGTTTAGTGTGTGCATGTGTGCTCGCTTCCAAGCGTGCCCTAAAGAACCTCACTTAAGTGCCGTAAAAAGAATCCTAAGATATCTTAAGCACACCCCAAGCATTGGTCTTTGGTATCCCAAAGGAGCTAGATTCCAACTAGTTGGCTATTCCGATTCGGATTATGCCGGTTGCAAAATTGATAGAAAAAGCACATCCGGAGGGTGCCATTTGCTTGGGAGATCTTTAGTATCTTGGTCATCTAAAAAGCAAAATAGTGTGGCTTTGTCCACCGCCGAAGCGGAATACATTGCCGCGGGGGCTTGTTGTGCACAAATCTTATATATGAAACAAACCCTCCTAGACTATGGAATTGTTCTTGAAAAGGTGCCACTTTTATGTGACAATGAAAGTGCCGTTAAAATTGCTAACAATCCGGTACAACACTCTCGCACCAAGCACATTGATATCCGCCATCACTTTCTAAGAGATCACGTTGCTAAAAATGACATATCACTAGAAGGTGTAAGAAGTGAAAATCAATTAGCGGATATCTTCACTAAACCTTTGGATGAGGCCACCTTTTGTAGGCTAAGAAGTGAACTAAATGTGCTTGATTCAAGCAACTTTAAAAAATGAGCGTGTGTTGTCCCTTGCATTGCATTGTATTATATGTCACGTTTATTTTATCGCAATGCATTTAGGGCTTGGCTAACACGGTTACGATAACCCTCCTTTGGAGGAGTGAAGAAGCCTAACCGTGGATCAAATTTGACAAGCGACCTAGCTTTACTTTCGTGTATTGCATTGCATATGCATGGTTGTTCGTTTGTCGTTTCTTTTCGGTTTCGCTTTGAGCAACCTCTGTGTTCGTCCATGGATAGAGAGAGCATTTTGACGCTCCTAAAGGTCCAAAAACTCTATTGCATGGCCATACGTTGCTCCTCGGGTGTTTATTGCCTATTTTCTTAAAAATAATACTAGCCTAAGGCAAACTATTTTGAAAAATTTGAGGGTTTGAGTGAGGTCACTCATATCAGGTTCCAATTGGTGTTTATTTGTGTCTCTTTGAATTGGAACTTGATTGGGAGAAGTCGCGTCGGAATTTGGAACGAAGAAGGGCGAAGAACAGCGACCGGACGCTGGACCGGACGCTGCACCGGACGCAGTGCTGCTTCCCCACCGCGTCCGGTCCCGGCGTCCACCAGCGCGTCCGGTCATCCAGAAGACCAACTCCAGACCTAGTGACCGGACACTGCACCGGACGCGCCTGTGTTGACCACCGCGTCCGGTCCCGGTTACCACCACCGCGTCCGGTCATCCGCGATGAATTCCTGAGCTCCCATCGACCGGACTCTGACCGCGTCCGGTCAGTCCTCACCGGACGCGTCCGGTCACTCCAGGAGCTTACTGGAGTGTGACCGGACGCTGCACCACCGCGTCCAGTCATAACGACCACCGTGTCCGGTCATCGCGCGTCGAGCGGATCTGAGTCCTTCATAAAACCGTTCGTTCTCAACCTTGTTCTTTCACCGTACGATCTTTTTCGCCGCCACCGCGAACCCTTGCCGCCGACTCGCCGTGTCACCGGTTCCCGCGCCCTCGCCGTCTTCCTCACCGCCGGCGACCTCGCCCGTGCTCCCAGCCACGCGCCTCCTCGCCTTCCTGCCCGTGCGCGCGCTCTCTGCCGCCCGTGCTCGCAGCCGCGCGCCACCGCCGCCTTCAGCCGCGCCGCCGCCTTATCTCGCCGCCGGCAAGCCACCTTCGCCGTCGTGAGCCTCACCAGCAGCAGCCGCAGCTTCCCCTCGTGCCAAGCAACCCCAAATCCACCCTCGGCCGAGCCATCCCTAGGGTTTGCCCTAACCCTAGCCTAGGGTTTGCCCTAACCCTCGCTCGAGGTATCGACTCGTTCGTTTTTTCGTTCAAGTCTTTTCAATTTCGTTGTTAGGGCTAACCTTGACCATAACTCTCCGTTGATTATCTCGACTCGGTCCTTTCAGAGCTCGTTCATCGAATTCGGGGAATCTAGCGATCTAGGTCACCGCATCTTGTCACCGTCGTCTCGTCGATCCGAGGTAGCTTCGCGTCTCGATTCACCTCGTATCTCATGTGCTTGCTATCTCTAGGGTTTCGTATCTTTTAGTTATATATGTGCTTATAGTAGATCTCTCTATTCCATCGTTGCAGCGAGTCAGTCGGTGTGTCAAGGTCAGATCTGTTTGCTGAATCCGAGGCCAAGCCTGCGGATACGGATTGAGGCCAAGCCTCTCAAGTGACAGTTCACCATCTTACAGAGGTTCTCAGTCAGTTTGTCAGCATGGTGCGTTGCAAGAACGCCGGTGGTGCTCCTGGTGACGGGGACGACAGTCCTCCTCGTCGTGCTGAGATTGCGCGTGGAAAGCGCATCAAGATAATGGCCAGAAAGAAGAAGAAGACGCTTACAGAGGCAGAGATTGCTCAGGCCGTGGCAGATGTAGCAGAGCAGGCAGAGAGAGGTGGCCGGAGCAGTGGCATACGCATAGGCGAGCGTCGCTTTCACCTTGAAGGTTGACAGCTCGGCACTGAGGCCACTGAGGGTACAGAGGATACTGGAGCTACAGAGGGGATGTCAGTTGATCCACCTACCGAGCCTACAGAGGCTACAGAGGCTCCAGAGGCTACAGAGGATACAGAGGAGCAGCCAGCTCAGTCTCCACCACGTCGCCGCTCCACACATGCTCGTACTCATGTGACTCCTAGGCCAGAGGGCCAGCGTCGTGGAGCACGTCCTCCTCCCAGAGCTAGAGGTTCACCCCCGGTCGAGCACTTTGACCTCAGGGGTGCTATAGCATGTCAGGTGCAGGGGTTGAGGTTCGTGGAGGTCAGCCGTTGGTTTCCACCTGTCAGGGATCACAGAGCTTCAGAGGGTTTCTATACCCCACTTCAGGAGGACTTCTACAGGGCTCTAGTTGACAATGGTATAGCTTTTCGACCACAGAGAGTCTGTCGGCTTGAGGCACTTGTTGAGGTTGTGGGAGAGCAGCTTCGTCCGCACCTGTCCTATCTACCTGGCTTGTCAGATCTTCTTGGACGGACAGGTGCATACTGCGGCACATGGGTCAGAGAGTTTTATGCTTCACTGTGGATTGATCCTGCCCATGAGTTCATTCACTTTGCATTTCGAGGCCGCGATCACAGACTTTACAGCTCCAGAGCGCGAGAGATCCTCAGACTCCCAGCTTCTAACACGAGGATCCATCAGTTGTGTTATGGTCAGACTCCTCCACCCAGACGCCCTCACGGCGGAGCAGTGCCACCTACAGACTTAGTTCGACCCTGCTTTCGTGAGCCTTTTGGCGAAGGGTCTCGTCGTACGCCTGCCAGCCTGACACCACTTGCCAAAGTTTTGGATGCTATTATCAGACGCACTCTTCTTCTCAGACTTGGCTACAGAGAGGGACTGACGCGTATGCAGCTATGGGTTGTTCACCCCTCCTCTCACAGACACAGTTTGATATTTGGGATCTTATACTTAGTGAGATGGAGGACACCATTGCTGAGGGCTTCAAGGGTAATCGTCAGCTGCCCTATGCACACTGGATCTGCTTTATTATTAGATCTTCTATTCAGATGCCACCAGAGATCAGGGCTGAGATATCTGACACTACCACTGCTTTCCCTGAGTACGATATCCGTCAGCTTTGGGCCTCCATTACTAGAGATCAGGCCCCAGTGCCAGGACAGCGTGAGCGCCTAGAGGTTCCTGAGACAGCAGCAGAGCAGGACGCTACAGTGGACGAGCTTGCCGAGGCAGAGCTTGTGGATCTTGACGCTCACCCTGCTGATATACCTGAGGATGCGACATCTGACAGCACCGATGAGGACTACCAGCCCATCCCCAGGTACCGGTCTCCTCGGTCTCACGACCACGAGGCCGGTGGCTCTGGCTCAGCCTCCCGCTCAGAGACGGCCATGGTGGCTATACTTGAGAGGCTGACCCAGGCTCAGGAGCAGCAGCAGCAGCAGATTCAGCGACAGACACAGGACACAGCTGCAGCACTTGCACAGATGCAGGCACGCCAGGACGAGTTTCAGCGTCAGCAGCTTGAGATCCAGAGGCAGCAGGTTGAGATGCAGCGACAACAATATGAGATTCAGCGTCAGAGCGCAGCTAGTCAGCAGCAGTACTTGGATCTCCTGCGCCACCTTGTCACTGTCGGGGTTCCTCCGCCTGCTTCTATCATGACTCATGCTTTACAGTCCAGTGGTCCATCGAGTCAGGGACAGCCGAGCTTCCAGTTTACATCTCCACAGCAGCAGGTTCCCCAGTCCTTCCAGTCCCCGAGCTTCACTCCTATTCATACGGGGTTTACACCGTCAGACCAGCCTCGTCCGCACCTCCTGACAGGCACACCACTCGGTGATTTCAGTGCTTCCTACAGCGAGTTGACTGGTCAGCCGACACCCTCGCACACTACTACATTTGTTACTTCTTCAGGGTTGTCAGCTCCCGAGGCAACTATTCCTCCAGTGACAGGAACCGGGACTACAGAGACTATCCCTTCTTCAGTTGCCTCGATAGATCCCCCTGCTATTGGCTCACTACAGGCTCAGGTCACTCAGACGGATCCTCTTGTTGCTACTCAGTCAGTACCTGTTCCTGCTCAAACCCAGACCGCTTCACAGCCACGTGCTTCTTCAGAGGGTCAGCCAGATAGCTCAGATTCCAAGGGTGATTCGCTACACTTTGTGATTACTCCGCGCACCTCGGCACCCGACATGACTCGTCTGTCCCCCCGTCAGATCCTTAGATAAGTTTTTGGCGCTTGATGCCAAAGGGGGAGAGAGAGAGTAGTTTCAGGGGGAGTTTTGATAGAGGGTTTTCGTTCTTTGTGTGCTACATTCATGCATCATGTTTACTTTTCAGCATTGCATTCGTGTGACATGTCGTCGTGTGGTAAACTTTGAGTCTTAATGTGTTATCTCGTCACAGTGTTAATAAATGTCACCGTTTTAGTTATAGCTCTAAGGTTGTGCTTCCGTGCCTTACTCCGATTTCTTATGAGCTATATCTTTATGTGTACTAACGCTTTTTGTCTTCTCTTATGAGTACACTCTTTTGGCTTGGGGCACATAGGCAATTCCTAACCTTTTGTGCTTATTGCTTTTTGCTTATGTGAACCAAGCATGCTCGAAAACCTCCACTCAAATCTTTTGAATCTTAGTGTTGTCATCAATCACCAAAAAGGGGGAGATTGAAAGCATCTAGGCCCTAAGGTTTGGTTTCGGCAATTGATGACAACGCTTTATTACCATGACTAACGTGTGTTTTGCAGAAACTTTGGTAAGTTAGGTCATGGAGGTTATAACTGCTTTGGGCACCATGGTATTCGTGTCCCTTGATGGAAATCGTTTCGGTTTTCAAAAGAGTGACGTCAAGATTAAGGACAGTTAGTTCCGGATGTTGAGGTGTTGAGATACATTCGGAATAGTCGTTAGGATCTTCGTTTTTTCTCTTTTGGCCGTACTATAAAGGGGGGCATGAACGGGTAGCTTGACCTAGGCGAGTCCTATGTTTAGGTGTGGTGCACACTTGTTAAACTTGGCGCTAGGCAGCCCTAGAATAGCTCAAAGTTCAGTTGGAAGCAACTTGGTTCAAGTTGCGACGCGTTTAGGAAAGTTTCGGGCTGTTTTCCCCTGACCGGACGCGGTCTTCGGCATGACCGGACGCGTCCGGTCAGTACTTAACCGCGACTAGGGTTTGCCTCTGATGACCAGACGCGGTCCTCGCAAGGACTGGACGTGGTGGTCAGAGGCCGACACGTGTCACTTGAGGGAAACACCCGATCGAACGCGACCTAGGTGTGATCGGCGCGTCCGGTCACAGTCCAGTAAGGTCCAGAGACGACCGGACGCGTCCGGTCATCACCGATCGGACGCGGCCTCACGTCCGGTGCACTTACAGTAAGCTCCTTGCACGATCAGACGCGTCCGGTCACCCCTGATCGGCGCGTCCGGTCACTCAGTTGAAAAATCGGTTTTCGACCGTTACAGGCGACCGGCGCGTCCGGTCAGTTCGACCGGCGCGTTCGGTCAGCCCGTGTCAGAACGTAACGGTTCATTTTGTTTGAGGGGTGTATAAATACATCCCCTCCACCTCTTTTAGAGGTCTCTTGCTCATTTGATCAGCTGAGAAAACCTTTTAGAGTACAAGGGAGTGCAAGAGCACTAGTGAGGATAGAGATTTGAGAATCAAAGCTTGAGAGTTCCTCACTAGCAATTAGAGAGTAGCAAGTGTGCATCCACCTTCTCATTTGGGCTCGTTGTGGTCAAGTGAGAGTTCTAGCTTGTTACTCTTGGTGATCGCCATCACCTAGACGGCTTGGTGGTGATTGGGAGTTTGGTGATCATCCGGCGGAGCTTGTGGATGACCCAACTCATGTTGTGAGCGGTTTTGGGTGATTCACCGCGACGAAGTGTCGAAGAATCAACCCGTAGAGAGCACTTGATCCTTGCGTGGATCAAGGGGGAGCTACACCCTTGCGCGGGTGCTCCAACGAGGACTAGTGGGGAGTGGCGACTCTCCGATACCTCGGAAAAACATCGCCGTGTTCCTTGCCCTTTACATTCAAGCATTTACATTCTCGTATTTACTTTCATTGCTTGATTTACATTCCTAGAATTGCCATGCTAGACTAGGATTGGAAACTAGGGTGCAAAACTTTTATCGGTAGACTCTCTAGGAACACAAGTAGGCACTAGGGGTGAATTCCGGCTTGTAGGATTTAATTCTTGCAATTAATTTTTAGAAAAGCCCAATTCACCCCCTCTCTTGGGCATCTTGATCCTTTCACCCGTCATGATGGGTATGTTTCCTGTCGCAAATCACCCTGCAGTTATGCTTTTTGATTCAGGCGCATCACATACATTCATCAATCGTACGTTTGTTATGAAACATGCAATTCCAATTGGGGAAACGAAAGAGAACTTCTTTATACAGTCGCCCGGGGGTCATCTGTGTACTAAAGAAATGGTACATCAGGTACCTATAGAATTGGGTGGGCATACTTTTCCCACGTCCATGATAATTTTGAAGGATCAGGATATAGATGTGATCCTAGGTATGAACTGGATGTATCAGCGCGGAGCTGTAATAGATACTTTGAATAGAACCATAAGATTGAACTTACCTGATAGCAGTTCTCAACTTCTTATCCAACTTCAAACACCAAAAAGAGCAGTCGAAAGAGTTTTTGCAACTTTTGTGAAAGAAATCAGTGATATACCTGTAGTTTGCGAGTTCCCGGATGTTTTCCCAGATGATCTACCTGGATTACCTCCTGACAGAGATGTGGAATTTATAATTGAGTTGAAACCTGGCACTGCCCCAATATCTAGAAGAGCATACAGAATGCCACCGAAAGAATTAGCAGAACTCAAGATACAGTTACAAGAGTTGCGAGATAAAGGTTTTATTCAACCCAGTTCTTCACCATGGGGATGTCCAGCCATATTTGTGAAAAAGAAGGACAAAACCTTGAGGTTGTGTGTTGATTATCGCCCGTTGAATGAAGTGACTATCAAAAATAAGTATCCTCTTCCTCGTATTGATCTACTCTTTGATCAACTTGCTGGAGCCAAAGTATTTTCTAAGATCGATCTCCGATCTGGCTACCACCAAATAAAAATTCGCCCTGAGGACATTCCAAAGACTGCTTTCACTACTAGATATGGTCTTTATGAATATCTAGTCATGTCCTTTGGTCTTACCAATGCACCCGCTCATTTCATGTATCTCATGAATTCTATTTTCATGCCCGAGCTCGACAAGTTTGTCGTTGTCTTCATTGATGATATCTTGGTTTACTCCAAAAACAAGAAAGAACATGCGAAACATTTACACATCGTTCTAAGTTGCCTAAGGGAACATCAGTTGTATGCTAAGTTCAGCAAATGTGAGTTTTGGCTTAATGAGGTGCCCTTTCTTGGACATGTTTTATCGGCAAAAGGTGTTGCTGTTGACCCTGGCAAAGTAAGGGATATTCTAGATTGGAAGCCCCCAAGTACTGTCCATCAAGTTCATAGTTTCCTAGGAATGGCGGGTTATTACCGTCGATTCATCCCTGATTTCTCAAGGATATCAAAACCTATCACTGAGTTGTTAAAGATCCAAGTCAAATTTGTTTGGTCATCTGAATGTGAGAAAGCTTTCCAGACTTTGAAAAGGTTGTTAACCACTGCTCCAGTGTTAGCTCAACCAAATATTGAGAAGCCGTTTGATGTCTACTGTGATGCTTGTGGTACCGATATTGGATGTGTGTTAATGCAAGAAGGTCGAGTGATTGCTTATGCTTCTCGCTAACTCAAACAACATGAAGAGCACTATCCAACCCATGATTTAGAGTTAGCGGCTGTTGTTCATGCTTTAAAGATATGGCGGCATTACTTGTTGGGTAATATATGTCACATCTATACAGACCACAAGAGTTTGAAATACATTTTCACCCAATCTGATTTGAATATGCGTCAACGAAGATGGTTAGAATTGATAAAGGATTATGACCTGGAAGTGCATTATCATCCGGGTAAGGCAAATGTTGTTGCCGATGCCCTCAGTCAAAAGACTCATTGCAACTGCTTGACAGTGAAACCGTTGGATCTTTCTTTGTGCCATGAGATAGAAAAGTTGGGTATTGAAATAGTTCAGCAGGGTAGTGTTGCCAACATCACGGTGGAAACAACTATAAGAGATCAGATTATTTCTGCTCAGAAGGAGAATAAGGGTATAGTCTATATAAAGGAGAAAGTTAGAAAGGGAAAGGGTTCGTGTTTTAGAATTGATGAAGCAGATGTCCTCTGGTTCAAGGATCGTTTGGTTGTACCTAAGGTTCCTGAGTTACGTCAGTTAATTCTAGTTGAAGCCCATTTAACCAAATTCTCCATCCATCCCGGAAGTAATAAGATGTATCATGATCTGAAACAAAGATTCTGGTGGACTAAGATGAAGATTGAGATTGCCCGATATGTAGCCAAGTGTGACACTTGTCAGAGAGTGAAAGCTGTACATCTGAAATCAGTCAGAGAATTGCAGCCTTTACCCATTCCAGTCTGGAAGTGGGAAGATATCAGTATAGATTTCATTGTGGGTTTACCCAAAACTTCAAAAGGGTTTGATTCTATCTGGGTTATTGTGGACCGCCTCACTAAGTCTGCACACTTTCTTCCAGTTCAGGTTACCTATCCTGCTAACCGTTGTGCAAAATTGTATGTGGAGCGTTTTGTCAGTCTTCATGGGGTACCCAAGACTATTGTATCTGATAGAGGTACACAGTTTGTCAGCAATTTCTGGAGGCACTGACATGAGTCATTGGGTACTAAACTACTACACAGTACTGCTTATCATCCTCAAACAGATGGTCAGACTGAAAGAGTCAATCAAATTTTAGAAGATATGTTGAGATGTTGTGTGCTCAATTACTCGGATTCTTGGGATGAATGTTTACCTTTAGTAGAGTTTTCTTACAAAAACAGTTATCAGGAAAGCATCAAAATGGCACCGTTTGAAGCACTGTATGGTCGCAGATGCAGAACTCCGCTGAACTGGTCAGAACCCGGAGAGAGATGGTTTTTCGGGGTTGATCTGGTAAAAGAAATCGAAGAGAAAGTTAGACAGATCCAAAACAACATAAGAGTGGCTCAATCTCGACAGAAGAGCTATGCCGATAAGAGACGTCGGCCACTAGTGTTTGTTAAGGGAGATTATGTGTACTTAAAAGTCTCACCTATGAAAGGAGTTAATCGTTTCGGAGTAAAAGGCAAATTGGCACCTCGATACATTGGACCGTTTCAAATCTTAGCCCAATTTGGTAAAGTGGCACATAGTTTGAGGTTACCTGAACAACTCTCCGCAGTGCACAATGTGTTCCATGTGTCACAACTAAAGAAGTGTCTACAAGTACCTGATCAAGTGATTGATTTTGAGAGGGTTGAGCTTGAGCCAGATCTAACATATTCAGAGCATCCTGTCAGAGTTTTGGATCGGAAAGATTGTGTTACACGGAGTAGAACAATCAAGTGGTATAAGATTCAATGGAATCAACATTCAGAAGAAGAAGCAACATGGGAATCTGAAGATTATTTGCTGGAGAACTTTTCTGACTTCTTTGCTTCTATCTAAGTTAAAATTTCCTCTCTAGGTTGTAACTTGTTCTTTTTACCTGTTTAATGAACAAGCCTTGAACGTGTTTGCTTGACACGTTTCCTTTTCCATTGCTTAACCCAAGGCTTTAAATCTCGGGACGAGATTTCTTTAAGGGGGAAGGGCTGTAACACCCCTGGTGTTATAGTAACTAAAAACCTGTCATGTCATCATTTGCACTGCAAATCATCCATGATTAGGTTAACAATATTATGCATCAACTAAAATGAGTTTAAATTCTTAGGTTGGATGTGTTTCTCGTTGTGTGACTCGAAATCCGAAAACCCTAATTTCGAATGTCACCGCAAATACTTAGTTTATGCCCTGCGTAATTTGAGGTGTATGACGGTGTTATACACTAGTGCCAAGTGTAGGGTATAAGCTCAAGTCCAACTTATAAAATAAAGCTTCAAGTTTGAGTTAGGGTTTGGAATCCAAAACTTGTTACGAGTTTTCC